>JAJOOS010006757.1:0-47497 GCA_029582725.1 Solanum chiquidenum
CGCTGCCCCAGCCGCGATTTCGTCTAAAAAAAATTTTTCTTTTTTTTAATTAAAAATCGCTGCTGTGGCAGCGATTTTTTAATTTTTTTTTTTTTTTTTTAATTTATTAAAAATCGCTGCCACAGCAGCGATTTTGTTAAAAAAAAATTTAATTAGTAAAAATCGCTGCCATTGTAAAAAAAATAAACTTTTTTGCTGTGGCAACGATTTTAAGTCAGAATTTTTTTTTCCTTACACATCGTTGCAGGGGTAGCGTTTTTCATGTCGAGTACTATTATTTTCATGCCTATTATTAATTATTAATAATATAAAAATGATAAACAAGACGACAGCATACTCAATAAAATTGTTGAAACATGAGAAAAATTGAATTATATATCATAAATAATAATAAAAGAATATTAAATTAAAAAACAAACTTTTTTTTAAAATTCTTAACCAAAATCGCTGCTAGAAAAAAAGTTATTTTTTTTTAGAAAATAAACAGCGATTTTAATTTTTGTTTTGTCAAAAGCCCTTTTGGTTAATTTTTTTTTATCTGCCGTTTTAGTTTTTTTAAAGAAAAAAGTAGCGATTTTTAATAAAAGAAAAAGTTTTTTTTTTTTTACAAAATCGCTTTAATAATTTTTTATTTTATTTTTTTTAGACGAAATCGCTACTTGGGCAGCGATTTTGTCATTTTGTCAAAGGAAAATCGCTGCGTCAGAAGCGATTTTGCCCTTTTGGTTAGAAAAAAAAGTGATGTGCCATTTTGGAATTTTTGACAATTTTTTTTGCCCTTTAGGCTCCAGACTCAAAGAAAGTCTTAGAAGAACACCAGCAAACAAAAACTCTCTACAATATTCCCTTTGACCCTTTTGCGTTGTAGCATAACATAATCAAAACTAAGATCCATTTCTTTCGGAGACAAACAATCAAGACCCACTATGAATTAAAATTTTCTCTGTAGTAGTTACTGTGATTAAAACTCGTGATAAATGAACAATACAAAATAATATTTGGGTTTAGGAGAATTTGCGGTGATGATATCTTGAGAAGAAGAGAGTAGATTAACTATTTACTTTTTTATGCTACTAACTTAGGGCTAATATGTAAATAATAATAGTTATGTAAGTTCCTATATATTTACAAATAAGTCTTTTTTCTAGAATATACTCTACAATTCTATAATATTTCAAGGACTTTCTATGTAATTCTATAATTTTTCAAAGAAAATATATATATTTCTCTAGATACATCCACAAAAAAAAGTCTTTCTCCTATGTAAACATTCCATATTGGCAATTTTCTTCCATGTGGCACTTACGTGATACTTATGGATCGTCACATTAGTTATTAGATAGATTGTTTTTCCTAAACCTAAAAGCAATAGAGAACTTCACTTGCAAAGTGAACTTGGAGACTTTAATTTATAACTACATATTGTTCATTTTTTTTCACTAAACATGTTCTTTAAGAAACCTCATCGTATGTGTCACCTTAATTAGGATTAGCAGAGATAAAAGCGGTTGAATAAATCAATTATTTCCTTCATTTTAACTTGTCCCCTATAGCAGAAATACATTTCATTTTTAGCATATCAAAAGTATCCTTTTCTTCGTATATTACCGTTATTAGCATTAATTATTTATTCCTTAAATCAATTTTCAAAATATAAGACTGAATATCAATAAGTATTATGATAAAATATCTCTATTAATTATTATTTTTTGAAAAATGTACAAATTTAAATTGAACAAATAAAAGTGAAAAGAGGAAATATATAGTACGAAACTATTTTGAAAATAATAACCAAATGCAGTACTAATCTCTTTTGATTTACTTTTTATCATAAACATCAAGCGTTATGAGTACATTTGCAAATATATTTTAGTGGATTTGACATTTTGACTTGACCCTTAACTACTATGATCACCTTCAATGATCACCAAAAGAAATATTGGTTAGAAAAATCATTTCGCCCTTTTTATGTTTCTTTTTTAAAGCAAAGTGCGCTTGCTTTGAACACTTTGTTGTTGGAAAAAACAGCAAAGTGTGCTTGGCATTTGAATTAGCCGGCGATCATTCGAAAATAACTTCTCTATTATGGATAAGGTTTGCGTATACTCCACTATTTTTAAATCTCAATTACAGAATTCTCTGGGTGTGTTATTGTTGTTGCTCATTTAAAAATCACAATTAACGCAAAATTGCAGTATCTCAATTTAAAAATCACTACACTAAAAATGATTTTTAGTGGCAATTAATCAAAGGTAATAATTTAATTATCGTTAAATATATACGTTTAAAGTCAATTAGCACTCTGTAAATATCTCTAAAGCCTATAACGACATTGGATCCAACGACAATTAACTAATGCCAATAAATTTTTTATCACTCTTTGTTAATTATATATATATTTATTATCGTTAAAAACTGTTTTGTTGTAATGATAATTAATATACAATACACATTTATAAAATTTCATAAAACTAAAAAATTTATAAAGGTCATCATTGAAGGGAAAGCAACGTCCACTTTGAAGTAGTCAGTACGCTGACAAATACATAAATTAGAAGACAACATAATTTTTTAAAACAAAATTGATGGAAGGTGTTACAATAAACAGAACACTGAACAGGTCTCAATTTATTATTCAGCTAGATCAGCTACTTTACCATTATTTTACAAATATGCTTATCTTTGGAGAATATTGTTTGGTAAATTGATTATAAAATAAAGTAATCCCACTTATTCAAGATCTAAGAGTATAAATCTATTAATTAAACTAAGGCAGGTGGTATTGCTATTAAATCTATAATATTAGCACTAGAATATGCCATGATGCGGTTTTCCATCACGAAGTTTCCAAGAAGATGGCTCAACTTGGAAAATTTGAGCAAAAGTACCAAATCTGACTTGGTACAAGTAGTCCTAGTACTAACATGGGTTGTGGTGCACTGGTGGGAGTGCTTCACTCTTAACCAGAGGTCTCGGGTTCGAGCCCTGAATATGAAGAAAATTTTGTTGGGAGCACCACCCTCAAATGGGCCATGCAGAACGCGATCCAAATTTAGTCGGAGCTCCAATTGGGAGCTCTCCGGACACCGGGTGAAAAACCAAAAAAAAAATAGTTCTAGTACTATAGTCTCATCTTTTGACAGCATCTTTCTTTTTCCTTTTTTCCAAAATTGATGGATAAAGAAATGAAGTATTGGAGGTAACCATTGAGATCGAAATAACAAGATATCATGCGAAAGTTAATAATTGTAAAAATTTAAATGACGATAAATCAACTAACAAAGAAAACTATACTAAAAGAAACATAATATTTTAATATGATTTAACCAGTTGACCTACTTATGAAAAAACTATTAATAAAAAAAGAGTAGAAAACTATATAAATAATAATCTACCGCTAACCATATTATTGCAAATATTATTATGTTGTCTATGCGAATAAAGAACCTTCTATTTACAAACGTCCAAAACTTATTTTCAAGAGAAATATAAGTATGAAAGAGTTCATTTCCACCAAGAAATTAAAACCTTTTTTTATCCAAGATAGATAATTCTAATTAATGATAGAAAATTAAGATAAATCCTAATAGTAAGTATACACAAATGATCATTCAACTTTTATTTTATCATATGATAAATAATTAAATTACCACTATTTATATTTATTCAACTTGCTTAAAATTCACAAAAAGTGATTAAACACTTTGCTTTTATCAAAAAAGTCTTTCTACCTTATTGGTGATGGTGCGATTTTCCACTTTGTAATCGTCTCCTCATTTCATCTACCTCCAATTTTATTTTATTTTTTTTAAAAACATTTTCATGATACCTAAGTAAAAGTGAGAGATTGTTTAGTTACAGAAATTGTTAAAAGACTTTTCCTTATAGTAAAACAAAATCGAATGATTTTTTTGTTACAAGGATTGTTTGATTACTTTTACGATATTTAGCTAAATTAAATATATAAAATAATTTAATAACCTTAATATAATAAAATGAAAATTAACTAACCCGAATTATTGCATTTTTCCTTACGAAACAATGAAGAGAGTAAAAAAGTAATCTTGTTGAATGGTTTTCTTATTCGTGGTCTTTGCTTTTTTTCCTAACCAAACAACTTTTAGAAGCTGTCCCCACCATAATTCTTCAATTCCCATTGAGTCGTGGACAACGTTACTTTCTGCATAAACTCCTAGGATAGTTGCGACAATTAGTTAATGATAATAGTTAAATTATCGTTAAATATATATTTTTAGTCATAGTTAATATTATTTGTAAATAATCTTAAAACTTATATTGATATTGGATTCAATAACAATTAATTAATATCAATAAAAGCTTTGACATTCTTTATTAATGTGTATATTTTTTGTCATTAAAAACTATTTTTGTTATAGTGTTATTCTCTTAATCATTAGTGAAAAAATAAAGAAGAAGAAAAAATAAATGCCACAATTAGTCGTCAATATGAAAGCATACTTTGCAATTGAATGACGGAAATCTATATAAATGACTTTGTTTTATTTTCTTTTTATTTTTTCTTTTAGTTTAAGATAACATATCATAATCTTATCACTCCTAGTATGTCCACATATCCGTTTGAATATCCATATTTCCACAACATGTATCTTCTGAATATGTAAGTTCTTCACTGGCCAACACTCCACCTCATACAACAAGAACAATCTAACTATCACTCTGTAGTTTATAACTAGCAAGTGTTTGATTGCTTGATCATAAACACTTTTATCCGATAAACTACTTGCTAAGAGCCTGGGGTAAAATACAATCAAGAAAAATGAATGAGTTATTCTTTATAACGTATTTCAATTTTCTCTATAATTTGAGAAATCTGTCAAAAAATAATTTTGTTAGTATGCTAGGCAAGACTTGTACCTCTTATGGTCAATCCATCGATTTTATAAGCTTTGCTAATATTTCTTGGAGAAAAAGTATTAGAAGTACTCAAGTATGAAATCTCAATGCTGTATACAAATTTTACACACTACGTATATCTGAAAAGTCAAATAAACCAATTTAAATATGAAGTGACACTATATTTTTAACTTAATTTACAAATTAAAGATAATGCAAAAGTCAAATAAACCAAATCAAAGACAAAAGTGTCACTCAATGAAAAAGAAATCGAAAGACTTATTTGAGTTGGGGGTTACTCTGTAGTACTTCCTCCATTTCAAATAAACTTATTTAATGTGTTTCTCTTTTTACATTATCATTTAAAAAATATTATTCAATTTTTTAAAAATTATTTTATTCTTATTTTTGTTTTAACATCTAATCTCTTTTCATTAAATATTTACTCTATTTATATGTCACACCAAATAATTAAACTGTATGCAGTCTTCAATAACAATTACTATTAATAACGGTAAAATGAGAAAAATAATTATTTTTAAATTTTTTCTAAAATAATAAATAATTTTAAATAAATATTTTTGAAAATCACTATAAATAATTTGAAATAATGGAATAACTGAAAATCCGCATTAAATCAATAAGATTAAAGTAGTGTAGAGTTCAAATCTAATGTTTTCTCCTTCACTTACTCCCCTGTCTCCAACTCATTCATAAGTTAATTATCATCCAACTTTTATTTTACTGAAATAACGTTGTAAGATTATTTTTGATAACATAAAACATTAAAACTCGCTCAACTTCACTCAAATATACATAAAAGTCACTAAATATTTTTTTTATAACAAAAGAATTACTAATTAAACTTTGCTAAATATCTCAATAAGTCACTAAACAATTCTCTTGTAACCAAACGTCATTCAACATTGCTAGAATATACATAAAAATCTTTTTATTCCTCTTAATGACTTTCTATGATATTTAAATAAATAAAATTGAGTATATAAAAACACAATTTAATGATTTATAATTTTATATATATAGTATATACATTGAAGATTCTGTTTACGCGTACGGCTGTCTACTTGTCTCTGGCTACTACCACATAAAAGTCAAAACTCCAATTTTAAGGACATTATGGTAAATTCATTATCCACTTCGATCTTATAATCCCAACTGTTTCAAAACTTTTTTTTGTAGAAGTTTTCTGTCTCTTTCCAAAGCATAAAAACAGTTATTCCATTTCTAATTTCAAGTAAGTATTGTTCAGTCGTTCTTTCTTGTTTTTCACTAAAAATTATTACTTTATTGAATGCTTTTTCCAAGCAAAGAAATTTTTAAGCCGTAAGTTTCCAAGAATTTTCTTTCTCATCATATTATGTCCGATCTGTCAGTTACTTTCTCGCAAAGCCACTGCTTTTGTCCCTTATAAGAGGTAGTACAACATTTCCTCAACTTATTGTATTCCTTTTGTCACTTCTTGATTTTGGGATTTATGGTTGTTACCTTCCTTGCAATTGCTAAAGTTTCAATCTTTTTCATGTGGGTACTGTACTAATGACATGATCTGTTTTGATTCTTGTTTATGTGACCGTTATTCTTGTTTTTATATGTAAAGCTGTTTGCTTTGCATGGTTTTAGTTTCCATATTGCTGTATAGAAGTTTATGGGGTTGTTGATTTTGTTCCTTCATTTCTTTAAGTCTATTTCTTTGATACTTTAATGCTGCTTGGCGTCCCTGTTTTGATTTTAATTTACTTGTGGTTCACAATTGGTTAGGTCTGTCATAAAAGCTGTCAATTAAAACTTAATAGAGCTGTAGTTGGAGACACCCCACAAGTTAGGGTAATGTCTGCGTACATCTTATCCTCCTTCTCCGGGACCTACACGAGTATGTTGTTGTTGTTATTGTAGTGTTTCTAGTTGGAACTTGTTTTTTTCTTTAACCCTTATTATGTGAATTTTCTCTTATTTGGTCTTCATGTTTGCTCTGTGTGTTATTTGGTTTGGGCAAAGTCTAATGATATAGTTTCTAGCTTCAGTGATGTTAATTTAGCTTTCCTTGCTATTATTTTGCTTAAATTTTGTGGTTTCAGTGTTGCACACTAAAAATACTACTCCCTCTGTCCAATTTTAAATGGAGCAATTGGAATTTTGAGATTCAAACTTCTAAAATTTTAATGTGAATTCGGACATAGAAGTTCTAAGTTTTTTGAAAATAAAATTTGTATATTGAAAACTATGGAACAAGTATTGTAAATCACAATAATTAACAATTTAAAATATCTAAAAGGCATATAAAAAATTCCCGTCTAAGAAAAACTTGGTTGACTCTCGAAATTTCAATTGTGCCACATAAATTGGGACGGAGGGAGCATAGTAGTGCTTCTTTGCTCAAACTGTTAATTCTTATATCTCTTTTCAGGGAATGAGATTATTGAGGATAATTTCTGTGGAATTTAAGTTAGACTGAGGATTCGATTTGCGATGGAAGAAAAACCATTCCCTGCCTGGTCCTGGTCTGTCGATCAGTGTCTGAAAGAGTACCAAGTAAAATTAGAGAAGGGTCTAAGCACTTATGAAGTAGAGAAGAGGCGAGAAAGATATGGTTTGAATGAGCTTGAGAAAGAAAAGGGGAAGCCTTTGTGGAGGCTTGTTTTGGAGCAGTTTGATGATATGCTTGTCAAAATCCTCCTTGGTGCAGCCTTCATCTCATTTGTTCTAGCTTATCTGCATCAGGATGGGACTGGAGAAACAGGGTTCGAGGCCTATGTAGAACCCTTAGTAATCCTCTTGATCTTAGTACTCAATGCAATCGTCGGTGTTTGGCAAGAAAGCAATGCTGAGAAAGCACTGGAAGCATTGAAAGAGATGCAAGGTGAGTCTGCAAAGGTACTCAGAGATGGATATTTAGTACCGGATTTACCAGCAAAGGAGCTTGTTCCAGGGGATATCGTGGAACTGCGAGTTGGTGACAAAGTGCCAGCTGATATGAGAGTTGCCGCTCTAAAATCCTCAACCCTAAGGGTTGAACAAAGTTCTTTGACAGGGGAGTCAATGCCAGTTACTAAAAGCACCGATTTCCTTGCTATGGATGATTGTGAATTGCAGGCCAAAGAGAACATGGTTTTTGCTGGAACGACAGTTGTGAATGGTAGCTGCATCTGCATTGTTGTGAACACGGGGATGTGCACAGAAATTGGTAAGATTCAAAGACAAATCCATGATGCGTCAATGGAAGAAAGTGACACCCCTTTGAAGAAGAAGCTTGATGAATTTGGTAATAGGCTTACATCTGCCATTGGCGTTGTTTGCTTAGTTGTATGGGCAATCAACTACAAATATTTTCTTTCCTGGGAGGTTGTGGATGGCTGGCCTTCTAATGTCCGTTTCTCATTTGAGAAATGCACATATTATTTCAAGATAGCTGTTGCTCTTGCAGTGGCTGCAATTCCTGAAGGTCTCCCTGCTGTAATTACTACTTGCTTAGCTCTTGGTACAAGGAAAATGGCACAAAAGAACGCGATAGTGAGGAAACTTCCAAGCGTGGAAACCTTAGGATGCACAACTGTGATATGTTCAGATAAAACAGGAACCTTGACTACCAATCAGATGTCTGTGTCAGAATTCTTCACATTGGGAGGGAAAACTACAGCCTGTCGAGTTTTTGGCGTTGAAGGGACAACTTATGATCCTAAGGATGGGGGAATAATGAACTGGAATTGTTGCAAAATGGATGCTAACTTGCTACTCATGGCTGAAATATGTGCAATCTGCAATGATGCTGGGGTCTTCTGTGATGGTCGTCTGTTCAAAGCAACTGGACTGCCTACTGAGGCAGCTCTTAAAGTTTTGGTGGAAAAGATGGGAGTACCAGATAGCAAAGCAAGGAGCAAGATCCGCGACGCTCAGATTGTATCGAGTTATTTGATTGATCGCAACACAGTTAAATTAGGTGAGCATAACTTTACTTCACTCATCTATCTATGTGCTACTATTTTCAAAAACCAATGTATTGAGATTTTTTTAAATATAGGATGCTGTGATTGGTGGATGAAAAGATCAAAAAGGGTTGCAACATTGGAGTTTGATCGTGTTCGCAAATCCATGGGTGTTATTGTGCGGGAGCCAAATGGGAGCAATCGACTTCTTGTCAAGGTTGTTTCATGTCCTTTATGGTACATAAATCAATAATAATGGAGTCAAGTGTAATTGCATATTTTTATTTGTATAATCGGTTTCTGAACTACATTAGATACTAGAGATAATTGGTCTCTAAAATATTTTCTTTCTTTTTCTGTATGCCTCGATATACTCAGTTTTCTGGAAAATTTGTTATTTTGAGTCTTATTCTAGTAAATTTGTTGGCGTGCTGTAAGCTGTATACACCTAGGAAATTTCAATTGGCAAGCAACTGAGTCTATATTATCTTTTATCTACAGGAGTAGGTTCAATGTTGTTCCTTTACAAGATGCTGTGGCAGTTTAACTGTTTTTTAACGTTCTTCAGTCTCCAAACATGAAAAATGGACATCAACAGTTTGTAGTGTTATCTGTCTTTTCTGCAACAAATGCTTCTGTGTAGTTAGTTCCACAATGAAGTATTTAACTCTAGGAAATGCTTAGGTTTTCTGTGATGATGTTGAACTTACCACTTGTTCAGAAGTTGAGCTTGGTAATCTGTTGACGTCTGATTAAAACTTGTTTTGTCTAGGGTGCTGTTGAGAGTTTGCTAGAACGTAGTACATCTATTCAACTTGCAGATGGATCAACCGTTCCGCTTGACGAGCCTTGTAGACAACTATTGTTGTTGAAGCACTTGGAGATGAGCTCTAAGGGTCTGCGGTGCTTGGGCTTGGCATATAAAGATGACTTAGGTGAGCTTTCTGGATACTATGCTGCGACTCATCCTGCCCACAAGAAGCTGCTTGATCCATCCTGTTACTCCTCCATAGAAAGTGATCTAGTTTTTGTGGGAGTTGTTGGTCTAAGGGTAAGTAGGTTTAAGTTTCCAAGAATAATGCATGACTATCTAGAAAACCTTCATTTTCCTTATAGTTTGACGAAATGAATGAAATGCAGGACCCCCCACGTGAAGAAGTTCACCAGGCAGTAAATGACTGCAGAAGAGCTGGGATCAAAATCATGGTTATAACTGGAGACAATAAATCCACAGCTGAGGCCGTTTGCAGGGAAATTCAGTTGTTTTCTAATGGTGAGAATCTTAGGGGGAGTAGTTTTACTGGCAAAGAATTCATGGCATTTTCCTCTCAGCAACAAATTGAGATATTGTCACAAGATGGAGGCAAGGTCTTTTCTCGTGCTGAACCCAGGCACAAACAAGAAATTGTAAGGATGCTGAAGGAGATGGGTGAAATAGTTGCAATGACTGGAGATGGTGTCAATGATGCACCTGCACTAAAACTTGCTGACATAGGAATAGCCATGGGCATTACAGGAACTGAGGTGAAATAAGCTTTTCTTGTGTGGTCATTACAACACATTTTCTGAATTGTTATATTAGTGTTCTCAGTCCAATTATTTAACCGTGTACTACCTAAAAATACACTCTTGAAATAGGAGAGTAGTGAGGTCTTCTGAGGGACTGGTCGACAGCTGTGGCACTAAGTTAATCATCTAAATCTCTAGAAGTACCCATATGATTGTGCACCCTGCATGCGATTTTTTCCTGAATATGTTTAACTTATT
Source organism: Solanum chiquidenum (assembly GCA_029582725.1). Classification (NCBI taxonomy): domain Eukaryota; kingdom Viridiplantae; phylum Streptophyta; class Magnoliopsida; order Solanales; family Solanaceae; genus Solanum; species Solanum chiquidenum. The sequence continues at coordinate 10,584 of JAJOOS010006757.1, forward strand.
GATCAATTAATTAATTAGCTGATCAAAGATTTATATGTTTAGGTTGCAAAGGAAGCTTCTGATATGGTTCTGGCGGATGACAATTTCAGTACTATAGTCTCTGCTGTTGCAGAGGGACGTTCGATCTACAATAACATGAAGGCCTTCATCAGGTTAGTCTTATATTTCTGGTATTGAATATGTGATTATTCCTAGATTAGTCATGCTCTTTTTTTACTTAATTTCATTTGTATTCTTTGCTGATGCAGATATATGATATCATCTAACGTTGGTGAAGTCATCTCCATTTTCTTGACTGCTGCTTTGGGCATACCAGAATGTTTGATACCTGTGCAGTTGCTCTGGGTAAATTTGGTAACAGATGGCCCACCTGCTACAGCTCTCGGATTTAACCCTGCTGATGTTGACATAATGCAGAAACCACCTAGGAAGAGCAACGATGCTCTCATAAACTCCTGGATTTTCTTCCGATATATGGTCAGTTTGGATTGCTATTTCTTATTCTTCGATGTGTATTACTATATGTTGCTGCATTTGTTTTGTATCTTGCTACTTTGCTGTCTCTTTTCTTACAGTCCCACGTCGGATACTGCCCTTTTGAGCCGAGGGTCTTACATTCTGATTCCTGAGATAATTTTCAGGTCATTGGTTCTTACGTGGGCATTGCAACTGTCGGTATATTTATAGTGTGGTACACCCAGGCTTCTTTCCTTGGTATTAATCTTGTGAGTGATGGCCACACACTTGTTGAACTATCACAGCTTCGCAACTGGGGTGAATGCTCAGCATGGCCAAATTTTACCGTGAGTCCATTCAAGGCTGGTAACCGCCTGATTACCTTTTCTGACCCTTGTGAATATTTTACTGTTGGTAAAGTGAAGGCCATGACACTGTCACTCTCTGTCCTGGTGGCAATTGAGATGTTTAATTCTCTCAATGCGCTCTCTGAAGACAACAGCTTGATCAAAATGCCACCTTGGAGAAATCCTTGGCTTCTTGTTGCAATGTCAGTCTCGTTTGCCCTACATAGCCTGATACTCTATGTTCCTTTCCTAGCAGATATATTTGGTATTGTCCCACTAAGCCTAAATGAATGGCTTCTAGTCATCTTGCTTTCTGCACCAGTTATTCTTATTGATGAAGTCCTCAAATTTGTGGGAAGGAGAAGAAGAAGAACTAAACTAAAAACTGCATAGTGTATTCTTCTAGGATATGCTCGAGTTTACTATTGACTAAGGAGGTTTGATTAAATGTATATTGTTCAGAAATGAAAAATCTATTTGGGGTGATAGTTTTTGAGGAACTCTGTAAGCTATATAGCCTTTGATCACATGCCCTGGAAGGCTTCTTGTTATCATAAAATTCAAGATTTCTGAAGCAAAACCTGTTGTTTTTTTCCCTGATCCTTTCTAGGAGGGGTTTCATGTATTATAAATTCTAGTTTGTATAATTCATTTATTGAATCTGCTATCTTACCGTAGATTTTGATGAACTTAAAACACCTTTTTCTGGTTTTGGTGCTTGAAGTTATATATCTCCTCAATCAGTGCTATTGTTGTTGTTGTTATCTTTTTCCTTTTTCTGGGGGGTGGGGGACTGGCTATTAGTGTGGAATTAGTGATCACAACCAGGAGGGAGTTAATTACATTAGTCTTGTGTAATTCGAGTTGGTGGAGGAGGAATACCTCTAAACAGAATAGGAAGGAGAGACATGTAGGTCCAAAAACTATTCAGATTTTTTGCTAAAAATTGTATTCAACAATAGAATCCAAATCAATATCCATGGTGCTTACATCAAACTTTAATCTAGTTGTGACTAAATCAAGCAGTGAATATATCTCATTTGATTTTGGATGGGATTTATCCTCTACTATAAACTTATGAATATCACCTCCCTCCTCAATGAAGCTATACCCTGCTGCTTTTGTAATCTGAGAGGACTTCATCAGTTTCCTTAACCTTGCAACACCATCCCACCGGCCAGTTCTTGCATAGATGTTTGAGAGAATAACATAATTCCCAGGATTCCATGGCTCCAACACAGAAAGGAATTCGGCTGCTTTCTCAGCCAGTTCAACATTGCCATGGAAACTGCAGGCCCCAAGAAGAGTTCCCCAGATAACACAATCAGGTCTCATTGGCATGCTTTGTATAAGATCATAAGCTTCCTGCAATTTCCCAGCCCGGCCTAAGAGATCAACCATACAGCCGTAGTGTTCCAACTTTGGAGCTATGGAGAACCTTTGCTCCATCAATTTGAGGAGTTCCCAGCCCTTTGCTACCATGCCTCCATGTGTGCATGCTAAGATTGCTCCTACAAATGTTACATCATCAGGTGCATTTCCTTCTCCCTGTGTCAACAGCAGGACAATCATGTAAATTCCACTGTAAAAATTCATTCTTGCTGCTATAATTGAATGTTAATAGGCATAACAACGGCAAATAAGAACGAAGAGAATATTTGCAAAGGCTTACCAGCATTTGGTTGAAAAGCTTAAGAGCTTCATCACCTTTTCCATGGACAGCTAACCCCATGATCATGGTATTCCAAGAACACAAGTTCCTCCTCCTACCAATCTCGTGAAAGAGTTGCATTGCCCTATCAATTCTACCACATTTCGTATACATTTCAAGCACCGCATTGCAAACAAACATATTCTTAAAGTATCCATTTGCTCTTGCATAAGCTTCAATATTCTCCCCAACCTCCAGCGCCCCAAGATTTGCACAAGCTGGAAGAACACTAGCAATTGTGACTTCATTAGGCTTTACCCTTCTGTCTTTCTCCATTTCCTTGTAGACAGCTAGTGCATTTGCATACTTCCCATTTTGCGAGTAGCCTGAGATCATTGCAGTCCAGGAAATCACATTCCTTGAAGGCATAACTGAAAACAATTTGAAAGCTTCTTCCACATTTCCATTCTTGGCATACCCCGCAATCAAAGAATTCCAAGTGGGGACATCCTTCATTTCCATCTGGTCGAAGAGCTTTTGCGCAGAAGGCAACAAACTCATTTTAGCATACATGTCAACAAGTGCAGTTAACGCGTAAATGTCAAATTCAAAACCCCATTTGATGAAATGGACATGGAACATTTGGCCTTGAATGGGGCTGGAACGATTGGTGCATGCAGCAAAGAGAAATGTGAAGGAATGTGGGTTAGGGGAGCAGCCTTGCCGGCGCATCTGGATGTAGAGAGAAAAACACCGGCTGGGAAGTCCATGGGAAGAATAGGCTTGAATGAGCTTGTTGTAGAGGAAGACAGTTGGTTTGGTAATATTGTCGAACACTTTGTGGGCGTACGGGATGTTAGGGATTTCAATAAGCTTAGTGATCAAGAACTGTGTAAAGTCGATGCCATTTCGGAGAGTGTTGCCGTGTATTTGTTTCAGTTGGTTCATAAGAAATGTTTGATGCAAAAATCTATCTTATAACTGTCTTTCTTGAACAACTACAGTTACGATTTGAAACTCGATGAATAATGAAAAAATAATAAATCTACCTCATAAGATATTTATATGGTGTTAAAAGTTGGTATTTGTAAATATCAGTCGGACTTGTTGGTTCCAAACAACCCTCCCAAGTGCAAAGACCAAAATAAATTTTAATGAACATTGACACACCTTGGAAACGCTTACTTATTTAATTATTCTGGATCGGAGGTTCAACATAGAAACATAGTTGGATTTTTGTAGTCGATCTCAACTTGTTTGGGATTGAAGTGTAGTTATTTTTGTTGGAACAACGAACAAGAAGTTGTGGACAATTGACTTTGATATAACAACTACATCTTAATCCATAGTAAGTTGGGATAGATTATATGAATTCTCACTTATCATGTGCACAATTTAATCTCATCTAATATCCATAATCTGTATTGTGAAGATTGACTAGTTTTACTGTGGTTGTTAGACTACTGCAACCCCATCTTTGGGCTCAAACCAATAATGTGAGCAAGTGCATGGAGTTGAAATACTGGATTTGATATAGCGAAAATTTGTTCATGGAGAAGGCATATCCAAATATTGTTCAAATTTAGTAAAGAAAATCAATAAGCTGAAGACGGAACAGACCTTACAACTACATATAGTGAAATTCAAACATGAGTGGAATGCTAGCTGATGAACAACATTCCAAAGAAATGATAAAAGAGAAAAGACTGCCAGTTTAGCGAGGATCCCGTCGTCTAAGCTCATGACAACCAAGTGTAAGAAGAAACAAAAGAATCAATAAGCTATTACTTTGATCGGTAAAGAATTCAGAATATATTACAGGTGAATCAATTGGCTATGACTAAAGAATTCCATTACATATTTTACAACAAAGACTTGAGTAACCACTCTATCATGGGGAGGTCAGCCCAAATTGCTTGTTTCCCACTTACACATAAATCAGGTTTTATCAATGATAAAGAATCAAAGTATTTGATTGTTACTCAACCCCTATTCTTAAGAATGCAAGAATTTCAAAAGAAGAAAAAAAAATTATATTACCAGTGGTTCCTGAATGTTCACCACGATTGCCAGAAAGCATCACAAGATATCAGATGTAAGGGCTTTGCATTTCACTTAAACCAGGGCTACCATGCAATCTTCAGTCACTCAAACTCCTGCCTAACTAACTGAGGTTCTTTCTCGTAAAGCTGGGGTTTTATGCCTAAGTAAGACATATCTTGCTCTAGTCGCAACCTAACTGTAACCAATTTCTTCATCTAATTGCACTGTGTGTGCCTTCAAGGATCATGGCTCTGCCTTAGAAATAAGAGGACTGGTCATGAAGCACATTCAACTGAGCAAGTACCTTTGCTGCTACAGATTTGATGTTGCTAGTTCCTCGTTGTGTCAAGTCAACTAAAGGCATTTGAGCAGAGGATCCATATCTCTGCTTGTATTCCACCAACCTAAAAAGTCTTTCTAATGAATTCAGAACCTTTTCTTGCAGTCTAGGGGAAGGACTATCAAGTAGTTTTATCATTGATGGTATGGCATTTTCTTCAGCAAGAACTTTAGCACCACTTTGAAGTTTTTCATCCTTAATTAAAGTCAATAAGGCATCCAAAGAAGCTTCACAGGCTCCAGGATCGGGATCCCCAAGAACCCTCACCAGAGGTCCCACGGCGCCAGCCTCTACCAAACAAAATGAAGTTTCTAGTGTGCATATCCCTCGATGAATAGGGCAAAGTTCTACTTGTGAAGGTGAGAAGCACCATAACCCCGAACGCTTTGGGATTGTACGACTCAGTGTTTGTGAATTCTCTGAAAGCTGTGCAAGACAAATTGCAGCTCGGTTTTTTGTCAAGCTTGTTCCCAGGTCTAGCAGTCGTATCAGCTTGGGAACAAGGCTAGCTATCCTCTGTGTCGGTTGGTTTATTGAGACTGTGAAATGACATAATGCCCCGACAGCATTTTCTACCAGCTGAAGCTTACAGGAACTCTTATGCTTTACCTCATCAAGAAATTCAGAAAAGACTGGAAGTCCTTCCGCTGCAAAAAGCCAATCAGAGATTTGAGGAGATTTGGGAAGGTTGGAGGTAATCCCCATTGCAGAAGCAATCTCTTCTTCGTCCTGCGAAGTCTTGATGATCTTAAGTAATGTTTCAACAAAGTTTTGATCCACATACTCCTGGATCACACCTCCATTGCCATTTTCAATCAAGCAACATAATAATTTGATTGCATCTGACCGTACATTTGAATTGCTATGCTCACAGAATTGCACTAGCACTTGGACAGCTGAGCACTGTGGATGCAGCATTCTCAGTATTGAATGGGAAAGAAATTAAAAAAACAAGATATAAAATACTAAAGGAGCCACCATCAACAGCAAAGCTACTACTATTTTGAGTGGGAAGCATAAAGATAGCAGAAAATGTGTCGAGGGCAGAGCACAACTTACATGTTAATGTGTATACATTCAGGGCGGTGCATAAGTGGGTTTGTGTTTAACTATATTATAGTATGAAAAAGTAGAGCAACAATTAAGTTTTTCAATTTGGGAAGTGGTCAGCTTTGGCATTATGATGTAAACCCTATGTTTGCAAGAATGGGCCTATTTCAGACCACACCATTCCATTCAAATGAAGGGAGTCATCAAGACTTCCTAGTTCAATTTTGCGAGAGTAGAAACGAGTTGCTAATATTCTCTGATTGACAAAACTAAAGAAAAGAACAGACCGATTTTACATATTGCAGGTTCAGAGCTTTTGAAGGGATTTTTTTTTATAGAATTCATGAAATATTTTTGTAGAAATATCCAAAAATCCTTTAGTATCGAGGAGCTTGACAGCAGGAGCATCAAAAAGTAAAATGAGTAGTAAGAACCATAACGTAATCATATAAAACTGTAACAGTCTGTCAGTCGTTATGGCTAAGCATGAGTTTTGATCATTTTCCACAGAAAGGAATTCTATGTCGCTGTCTCATGATATTGCTTATAACAAGTCTCAAAACAGGTAGCATCTCATATGCAAATTTCAAGAAGGATGTACACTAGTAACTCAGTTAACTCTAAAAACCAAGTTTTAGTTACCACATCTGTTGCTGCTTACTTAATGGGTGAATTTATTTGGGTAAAAGTAGATTTCTTGATGACGATACATGCTATTACTCAGAAATACTACTTCTTTCCTAAGAGAGGAATACCTGTGCTAGCTTGGTCTTGACATTAGCGGCAGATGGAGACTTGCACATGGCGCAGAAAGCCTGGAGTATGCTTTGCTGCACAGCTGGGCCATTCAAGTTTACTAGGGAAAAGAGTTCATAAATGTCGTCATCAGCATCAAGCAGTGAAAGCGCTTCACTGCTTGCAGAGAAGGCAAGTTTTGTAATAGTGGCGGCTACAAGTTCCCGCAGACTTTGGGAAGCTGTGTGACGGTACAACATATCAAGGAGTGGACGCATAACACCTTTTCTGATCATCTCCTGTCCATTCCTTGGTAAACTAGAGAGGTTTAGAAGAGCTTTCACACCTGCTTGTTTCACTTCAACTTCACCATGTGACAACGAGGAAAGAAGGGAATCTAGAACTCCCTCCTCTAATAGAGATGACTTATTATGATCTGTCAACTCTATCTCTCCTAAGGTTTTTGCCATTAGTAGCTTCACGGCACTGGATCCTGTTAGGTAAGGAGAAGATAATTAATGGTAATGATTTAGTACTCCATAAGTAAGCAAATATTAGAGCAGACTCTAATACAAGAAGCTGTTGAATGTAAATTTTGCTCTTCTACTGAATTGTGTGTCCAAGTATCCACATTGAATTCTTCTGTCATCACTCCTATCAATGGACATAACTGTAAGATTTTGCTAAATGTATTGGGCACTTTGCGGCTTCGGCAACATTATATTGAAAAAAGAAAAACAGATGTGCTGTTGACAAACTTGTAACTGATACTCTACTACCATTACAAAGAAATAGAGAATTCATCCATGCTCAATAACAAGAGTGGAACCATTCGAACCAAAAAGGAGTCAATCTGACACAGCTTATATGTATACATTTGTTAAGAGCAGGAGAACTTTACAATTTAAAATTGCCAAGAAGTACATTAGGAGGCATTACAAACTCAATTTGTGACATAGGAACTATTTTTAATATTACAACAACATACCTAGTTTGGGAAAGGTGGTATGTACGCAGGCTTTACCCCTATCTTGTGATAGAGGTTGTTCATGATAGACCCTCGTCTCAAGTAAAACATTTTAAAGCATGTATGAAAAGGAAATACATTAATGAAGAAGCCATGATGGAAATAATGGATAAAAGAACAGTAGTAACAACAAATAGTACGATAATCGAAGCAAAGAGAAAAACATGTATAAAAAATGGAAGAATAAGTCAATACTGGATAACACAGTTATAGAAACTATTTGTAATATTGTCAACTGTAAACTATACAATCTCAAAGATCTACCGTGCCGCACAAGATTACATAAGTAATAATGCTATTGGTTTAATGCTGAATTTTTTTCTGGTGCCATCCTCCATTAAATTGCCTAAGTATATCACAATGTGTAAGGGATTCCAAATTATTACTCCCTCCGTCCCATTTTATGTGGCAACATTTGACCGGGCACGGAGTTTAATAAATAGATAAAGACTTTGAAATGTTTACCAAATTGTCCTTCAAAAAAATAGACTTATTTTTCTCTCTCCTAATAAATGTATTAGAGTACTCTTTTCAAGATTAAGTGGGACCAACAAGGGTACAAGAGGAATTATACCTTTAAATACTTACCAAATAAGGAAATGTGACATTCTTTTTGGGACTGACCAAAAAGGAAATGTTGCCACATAAAATGGGACGGAGGGAGTATTATTTTTTAAAAAAACTGTTCTCATCAAGCTCCCATATCTTGGTAACTAATGACATGCAAACTGAGAAAGATCCGGCAACTGCGACAAACTTAACCATTCTCAGGTTTCTATATATTCATCAAGTTATCCAAACCAAAAACTAAGAACCCACATCAGAAAAGTGTCGGGGTTCTTAAAGGTCAAAGAAGGCAATATGATTGAGAAACTAACCTGAAGAAAGGCGTTGCAACAAGTACTTGAAATAGTTGGCCTGGGCCATCAGGATAACATTGTCATCAGAAAATGAAATGTTCTCCAAAACGACTCTTGCATCTTTGGCAGCTTTGTTGTCATCACAGCTTGACATAGTAACTAACAGAAGTATGCAACCTTGAACCTTCCCAATGGACTCCTGAACTGACTTGCAATTTGACAATTCCAGTAACAATGCTACTGCTGATTTCCTTTCACCAATGCGACGTCCAAGTGAGCGAACAATAGATTCCAATGCACTATTAACTTCAGCAATTCTTTCCTGCAATACACTTAATGTGAGAGCCTTCAACAACTCATTAAAACTATCAAGTTTGCAGGTATGTGATATTATACGCGTGATAACAAATAATTGATTCTGATTATACCATATTCCAAATAATTCATTCTGATTAATACCATATTCCAAATAATTCATATATGCAAGTAAATGACTTCATGCCCATTTAGTTGACATTGTATTGGATCTACTTCTAGTCTGGGCGAGAAGCATGACATTTCAACATCACATGTCTGAAACCATAAGTATATATAGGAAAAATACAGAAAAGCAACAAGATCTAAATGACAGAAATGTGGGAGTCCAGGTCAGGGGAAATACAAATACATACAACTGGAGAAACATACTCTCCTCAAGGGTGTTAATTGCTCAGAGGTTTGTACTACAAAATTTTGCATTATCATATCAAACTCGTCAGGATTTCTAATATGGTAAGTGTGATATTTTCCTGCATACACATCAACTCAATGTGTAGGCCTATAAAATTGCCAGACCTAGAATCAGATGAAACTGTTAGAAAGAATGTATGATTTTCCTAACAAAAATCATAGGAAACTACACATAATGAACCATAAATTTTCAACAGCTAATTTCCATAAGCCCAGAAATGAATATTTTAACCTTAAAGAACATGATATACTACAAAGGTTCTCTCTCTCTCTCTCTCTAAAGCAAATACCTAGTATAGATTTTCAAATGCATTTGGCCCAATTTGTCTCACATCAGCGATTAACTGTGAGAGATCCTTATTGCACTAGAACTACTTGAACTAACAGCATTTTTTCATATGGTACGACGAAATGCCATTTCTGACTGAACTGGGCAGTAATGGATCTCATACTCATACCTAATGACATTTAAATTATTTATTTAGAAAATTGTGTGAGGTCCACAATGCACCAAAGTGGATCATATGGTGCTCACATCCTATGTGGCTTTCTACACTGTCAGTACCCTCTTAGGCTTTTCATGATACTGCAATTGTTGTGCCCCAACCATGGTGACATTGTCGGATGAATATGAACAAAGTCATTATCTTTGGTCAGCCATTTTCACATAGATTAAAGTTAAGACTTGAACCTAGTGACAACATTCAACATATACACTGTTTTCAACTTCCATTTCCCAACAATTTGAGAGATTAATAATCTTACATATAGAATGCAGAGACAATTTGATCTTATAGGCCCTCAAAGTAAAGAGGACACATTGAAAAACCTATAATTTTTCAAAAAGAATAAGTACCTTAGCATCATTATCATCCTTTGCTAGTACGCAGAGCACCTCAAGAACAAGATTCCTGATATCCCTACTTTTCAAATCCAGTAGCTTGATTAGAATAGGAATATAGTCCTCCATAATAACCCATTCTCGGTGAATTTCTCTCTGCTCACAAATATCCATTAGCTGTTCCAGGCAATTGAGAACTTCTTCCTCCTCGGCAGATGATAGTTTCAACTTCATGTTAGCTATAGTGATCATTGTATTACGGTCTTTCCATTCCTCAATTGACTGCCGCAGAGTTTTATTCGGCCGCATCATTGTGTTGTTCAAAGGTGTAGATGTCATGGGACACAAATTTCCCTCTGCCAACCACTTCTCTATTGCACACCTTTCAAATGTATGCCCTGAAGGAGTCTCAACAGGATCAGTCATAACCTCACGAGTGATCGGGCAATAGAATGACAGAAGTGGTTCCAAAGGTTGATTGCCCAATGATCTCCGCTTTATGAAGTACTTCTTTTCTTTTTCCTGACGGGATGTTGCCGCATCCGCCCTTTCTAGCAGAGCAATTATTTGGTCCATCTGCAAGGCTTCAGCCTGGTCTTTCCTTAGCCGTGCATTGTCTATTTCATCTTTGAATTCTTTAAATTCTCTCCTTAAAGCTGAGCTTTCAGTTGAAACTCCAATGGCCTCAGCAATTGAAACTAACAACTTGTTGGCATAGGACCGATCAACATTTCTCTGATGTATACCTGAGTCTATCTTCTCTAAAATCTCTTCTTCAGCTTTGGCTGTTTTAAACTCCGCTGTACGCATATTATCAATCACCTGGACAATCTCTTCCTTTATACCCGAAGAAATGTCAAGAGAAGCTAAAGGAATGCAACTTAATGCACGGCTAATTTCCCTGGTGATATTTTCTATGCGCTTTGCAATAAGCCGACAATTCATTAAGAGATAGACCTTGTTTTTCTTACTGCATTCCAAGATAAGTTGCCTTGCATCCACCGTCTGTCGGTTAAGAATTTGTAAAACATTTTCCCAGGGTGTGGAATCAGTAATGTTCTTCCTATTGATCTCCTTAAGAAAAGGAACAATACGATTCAAATAAGCTGAAAGTTCTGCAAAACTCTTTCTTTCTATAAAGACATTCTTGGAAGTAAGTACTATTTCAAGGATGCACTCTATAGTTGAAGAGAGGATATCTGCAAAAGGACCACAAATCATATCTGGCACCATGTTTTCAGCCCGGAAAAACTCTCAAGGACCAAAGTTGAGGCTATCTCATCCCAGGTGATTCAATCTAGGAAGTAGTAATTCCACTGGAGGAAAAGCCTTCACTTTACTTCATCTTACCTCCAGAAACCTTCACTATAGCTTCCAAGTATCAGAACACCCACTTTAAACAATATACTATAAAAATTGGGGAATCGAACTGAGTTCAGTTAGCCAACCAACTGAGGTACTAAAATTTTCCTCACACTACTTAAAAGTTGTAAAACACAAAATCAAATTGCTACAGCTCAGGATACAGAATAAATGAGCTTGAATTTCGTCTCCAAACTTTATATGCTCAAGAAAGGCAAGCAAATTGTGTTTTGGGGTTTTAGCTTGAGAACACAAAAGTTGAAATCTTGGTAAAAACTTTCTCAATTTTACAGCTTTTTCAAGAACATGAGATGAAAAATGCTCAAGATCAAGAAAGGGAATTTTTACATACATTCATTTGAAGCAAAAGGGAACAAAACAAGTAGAGTAGAGCAAGGAGACTTGTTTAAGTCAACAAAAATTATACTAAATATGATAATATAGATAGCTGACCTGATTAAGGGTTGTTATGTTACAAAGTCTTGGCAAGAATTGTAAAAAATTGATAAGCCCAACTCAAATAATCAAAAGCTTTGTGACTGTGCTAGAGAGTTAGCTGAAAAAAACAAATTGGAAAAATCGAAACCCAAACTCGAGATACATGATATTTTGGATTTGGCAAGAAATGCAGGCGAAAATTCCAGGAAGTAATAATAAGAAGAAGATTGAGAAATTGCATTGAACTTTTCCAAACTGGTATAGTACAAACGACTTGGCCCAAGTTTCTTTCTACGTGGGGCTTCTTCCAATTTTTACCTTTTTTTTTTTACTTTTACATATAGATATCATTTATTTCTACTTTTTCTACCTTTTCATGCAATTATTTTTGTTTTTCGCTCCGTGTTCAAAATTTATATTAACGATCTAATTAAATCTGTATCGCGCATAGATTCATTCTAAATCACTGAAAATGCCTGGTTGGACAGTGGACTCGTGCTGTTGACTTTTGCAAGGGGTAAATTAAAAAAAAAAAAACATAACCATACGTTACGTGCCATTAATGAGCAGAAGACCGTGTTCCGGTCCCGGGAAAGTAAAGAGGCGCGTTCAAGATTTGGAAAGGATGATACCAAGTTTTGTCACTTGTGCTTTTTTCTTTCTTTTGCCACTGTGGATGTTTTGCTTTTGTATTGAAATTTGATTGAATTTGAATTTACGTATTATAGGGCCTGCTTTAAAGGTGGAAGAAAGACATTTTAATAGTATAATTTTTTCAGTTTCCAAGAGCTCAAATTAAAAAAATAAAATTAAAGGTTTTAATCGTCCCACGGTAACCTATGTTAATGTTGTCACCTTATATTCTTATTTACTTTTAAGTTTTTCGAGTCATACTGTTAAAGAATGACAAAAGTTCCACATTTGTGATTAATAAGATGAGTGGACTCCTTATAAGCTTGGATAATCTTCTTCCCTTAGAGCTGATTTTTGGGGGTGTGAGTTAGGCCTAAGACCTGAATTCACATGGTACAGAGTAGGGTCCATCTCATAAGAAATAAGCACGGGCGTGAGATGGGGTGGCAAAAGTCTATGTGAGTTTTTTCTTTAAAACTATATTTATGAGCTTTTCAACTTCATCTTAATTTGATGAATTTGGTCCGATTCAAATACCTAAAAGCGTGATCTCGAACTTGTATTGTCATCACAAATATTTTGATATAATTATCACGAATAAGGTGAAATTCAGCTGTCACAAAATAGATGATTTAAATTCACAAGTTTGAATATTACTTTAAGTCTAGACTTATTTCTTAAATTTGGATACTTGAAAGAAAAAAAAACTTGGAAGTATTTATTCTTTAGACCTCTCAGTTGTGATTTTTAATGATCCTTTGAGCAAGCAGAACTCTATTTTATTATTGGGACAGAGAAATTCGAAATTGTTTTTCTTAGGACTAATCAGATTGAACCAGTAAAAATCACATCCAATTTGCCAAAACTACAAAATATGTCACTTGTGTATCGACATGTAACATGTTTATCATTAATGGATTTGGAGCAGATAAAATTGTTCCTTTTTTAATTAGAGATTTTTGTAATGTTGAGTATGAAAAATTCTTTAGTAGAAAGTGTTTTCTCTAAATGATAGTGTAATTTATAATAATCACTAATCAGACTCTAATGCAAACAAAAACCCAAAATAAGAGAGTATATTGACATGTTTTATCTTTATTTACTCGACTTCGTATCCCATGTAATTTGGAATGGGCTATTCATTTGCATTCCAGGATGGATAAAACCCAAATAAAATGAACTTTTAATTAAATTCATATATATATAAAACTTAAATACTTTAATTACAATACATTATTCTAACAATATTTATTTGAATTAATATGCAACTAATTTGAAGTACAAAAATCTCATACGAATTTTAAAATCAATAGAACTAAATGACTTTCACTTTCAAATTGGCAAATGTTACTTGTATATTACTTTAGATATCTAAGGTATAAAATTAAAAATCTCCAATAAGAAAAACATAAAGGTTACAAGTTTGAAAAATTAGTATGACCAGAAGACTTAAAACGGCCAATTCTGGTCCACATACGAGTTCCGATTATTGGCTTGAGGGCGATAAGAAATTCTCCTTTTCTTGTTGGAGGACTTTTACTTGAAAGCATTGCACAAGTTGCAGTAGAAAATTACTCTCGACGCCTCAATTTAAATGACATTTTTTAAATTTTGAAATTCAAACAAATCTTTCTTTGATCTTAATTTTTTTAAATATTTTGAATTATCAACCAATAGTATTCATAAACGGTTTAACTCTCGAATTCTGAATTGTGTCACATATACGACTTTTGTTTCTGTATTGTTCGTATTTGATGTTCCATGTGTCAAATAAAAAACATAAAGACTTTTATGAAGAGAGAAAATTCCACGAGGTCAGGATTTCCACAGAATGAGTTATTTTCCTTTTCTTATAGACCTTCAGGTACAATGGAAACTCAAGTTGACTTGTTGAGATGAAAGGAACCATTTACTTTATGCTGGAAAAAAAGAAGAGGCAAGTGAGGAAAACCTCTTCTTGATATCACTATTTAAGTTTTAAGTGACACATACAATAGCTTAAGCTTCCATAAAACTAACCCACAAACAATCAACACACCTTTAGTACTGCAAATCCACACAGGCTCTTTGAAATGAGCTAGCTGCTGTCATGTTGGATGAGATACAACGAGCGAAAGGACTATCATGAGCTAGATTCTTGAGAATTCTCAGTATCATATACCTGGAAATGGTACCCTTATAAAAAGAACTCCAACTGCTTCGCTCCTTGCTCCTACAGCAAAATTTAGTGATGAGAGACCAAAAATGAAGAGGCTAGTACCCTATAGCCCCAATTTGAATTCAGACACTTCAGTTCAATATGGTTACATGCAGTTAGCTCCCACGATATTGCTTTTGATCTTATATAAGATCAACAACGTCAGCTAACTTACAGATTTATCTGGTATATTCAGTGAGTCCATCAGTTAATTTTCTGCAACCAAGAAGTACCATTTGTCCATTGTAATAACTTACAGAACTACCTCAGATTTAACAGCCATTGCATCTAGGACCAAAATCTCTATATGTACCAGCAAGAATCTTAATGAAAAAATTCCTGACCTTTTCAAAGCTATTTTCCAATCACTGAGAAACAATAATAAGATGTAAAGAGTATTGAAGATCCCTACAATTTTAGACGACCACTTTGACATCAGTAAGACCAACCATAAAAAACAAATCAAACAGAAAAAGGATGGAGAGTAATCACAGAAAGAACCATGCAGTGAGTATTTGCAAAACAATCTCAGCAAATATCCTCAAAAATTGGATATGCTAAAATAAGTAGACATACAGCTAAAGCAGTCGAGGCTTTTTGTAAGAGTTTGTTACTGAAGGACCAAAGCAAACATTTAAAATTGTTGAAGGTTAAATGTTCAATGTTGGGGATCACAATGATCAAAATCAAATTTTACCAATTACTGAGGGCAAAAAAAGAAATTATCCGAAAAAGAAATCTCTAGAGTGCAAATCTTCATAACATACATATGAATTGCACATGACCATCATAGAGGTGAAGAAAAGCTAAGTTTTGCTGCAGAAGTTACGAAACTATTTTTTTAGGTATGTGCTAGGATATAGGAACCCTACTAGGTATATAAGAACTCGGTGGAGTTACCCTACCCTAAAAAATGGATATACATTGGAATTGAACCAGGATGATGTTAGATGTCATAGACTAAAGGCTAAATATATAACACGTCTTGAGAATTAGTCTTTGTAAACAAGACAGAAACAGTAGAAGCAGTAAGAAAGAAGTTCAGGACATAGCAAAAGTGTTAACTTCAATGAAGAAGATGAAGGCATCTTAGCCAGTTATGATGCTTGCCTCCTCATGAAGCATTTTTTTTCTCAGCAAATTACCAACAAGGCCAGGGAGAGAACGCCTGATTCATTTTACTAATCAAACGGACATAAATGAAATCCCCTCTACATTTTGGCCACATATTGGAACAATTCCGGAAGCAACTTTGAGATGTGCAGCAAGATAATTTTTTGCAAGTTTGCTTGGCATAGGCATCATATCACTAAGTAGACATTTTTTCTTCAAGGCTTTGCTTCTTTTCTTCCATAATATCTCTCTTCTTCTTCTTCTTCTTTTGGTTGTAATGTGATTGGACAAGTGCAAGAAGAGTTTTTTATGGTCATAGTTTTCTTTCTACTTATATGTGAAGAAAGGGAGAGGACATTTCATGGTGATGTAGTGTAAATATTTATGTGAAGAGCCAAGGGATTGATTCTCCAAGTATGTCCTTCCTTTACACATAATAAGGACATAATTTACAACAATATTAATTAACCTACTCTATCTCAGAGTAATACAGTACTAGAGCTGTATACATGGTTGAAAAGCCTTTCCCCTTTTACTTCTTTGACGCCTTTTATGTTGTCATCAAACAGCATATCCCATGCTTTATATGTTCATTTTCCAGCCTCCTTCCACAAATGGCTCCGACATTGTCGTCCATAAGAATATCAAGGTTCTTCTGAACTATGAAATGTTTGCACAGGGGAGCTTGCACGCACAATACTCTCATTAATGGGTAATTCTTTTGTGAACCATGCTTGCTCCCACTTTAGAATCAGATGTTGGGTATGAGGAACGTTAGAACACAAACATTTACACTTCATTCTCTGACAATGTCTTATCCAAAACGGAACATACATTTTGAACATTAGTAACAAACTTGGCCACAAGGACTCCCCAAGTTTCAGGATCAACATCACCTGATGCAGCCAGTGCAAGCACCCTTAAAACTTCTGCGTTGAGTTCAGAGTCAAGAAGCCCCTTGATTAAGATGGAATAAGTAGATTTGTTTGGGTGACAGCCTTTGTCAAGCATCTCTTCCAGAACTCTAATTCCTTCCTTTGCATTTCCAACTTTGCAAAAACCTTTGATCAACATGTTGTAAGTAAAAGCATTAGGAAAGCAACCCTTGTCTACCATGTCATCCCATAACCTCCCAGCTTCATGCAGCTTTCCTTTCTCACACATCCCTGCAATAAGCATGTTATATGTCAAAACACTAGGACTCGAACTCTTCTCAAACTCATCAAACAATTTCCTTGCTTCCCGAATCTGTCCCTTCTTACAGAGCCAGTGAATAAGTGTGCTCAATATTGTATTATCTGGAGTACAATTTTTTACCAATAGTTTCTTCCACAAATCACACGCCTCCTCAACCTTCCCCTCTTCACACAAGACATCAATCACCTTAGAGCAAAGTGTTGGGCTTGGTATATACCTATTATCTAGCATATCATTAAGTAAATTAACAGCTTCACCGGACTTCGTTTCCTTGCAAAATGCCTCAATCATAATTCCATATGTCACTTCATTTGGCCCAATCCCATTGTCCTCCATCTCATCCATTATCTTAGCTGCATCAATAAACTTCCCTTGCTTAACATAACCATGCATCAAGATAGTGTACGTCGTTGCATCAGGCAACCACCCTCTATCAACAATTTCATCAAACATCCTCTTTGCGCCCACTAAATCACCAAGTGATACATAACAACCCAAAATAGTTGTGTAGCTCACAACATTGGGAACTATTCCCATCACAGGCATCTCATCAAGAACTTTAATTGCACTATTAATATCGTCTTTCTTACATAGAGCATTCAACAAGATATTACAAGTAAACACACTGGGCGTTATATGCAACTTCTTCTGGCAGTTCTTAAACAAAGCGTAAACAAAATCATACTCTTTGTTTTGTACTAAAGCATTCAATAAAGCATTAAATGATCTCACTGACCTCTGAACTCCAAATTTTTCAATTCGCAGAAAGGTCTTAAGGGCCAATTTGGGCTTACTAGCAATCCCATAGTTTCGAATCACATTAATAAACAAAACTTCCCCACATTTGATGGTGGAATTTCGCAATTCAGCTAAAAGGGTCTCTACTTTATCAAAGACCCGAGCACGACAGAGCTTGTTGATGATGGAGTGGTAGGTTTCGTAATTATGGAAAAAACCAGGGTGGAAGTTGCCAGCGTGGTGAAAAATTTGGAGGGAAAGGTTAACATCATGCTGGGATTTGACGAGTGAGATGAGATTTTTATGGGAGAGGTATCGGGGCCATGGTTTGATGGGAGGGGTGACGGTGTAGGATTGGAGAAGGTCCGATTTGGATTTGATGGTGGCGAGGTGCTGGTACGACGGGTGGGTTTTGAAGGGGTCATCAACGGCGGTGCCGGCGCTGTCGCTGGCGCCGACGGTAGTTGAGAACAAGTGGGTGAAGTTGATTGAGGTGTAGACCCACCGTCGGTGACCGGCGAACTTTGGGGAGATTGACATGGCCGAAACTCAGTGACTACGACGTTTCGATGTTGGTTTCTGAGTTCACCCGCCGCTTCGAGACAAACTTCTTGCATAATTACATTTCTTCCTTATACTTCTTACAAAACTACGTTTAACCCCTCTTTCTTTCAATCTTGTAACATTAAGTCTATTTATTATTTTGCACTCCTAAAAGACGTTAGTAGTTAGTTGCCTTTTGTTTTCTTTACTAACAACATCAACAAATCTAGTGTAATTTCACAAGTGTGGTCTGAAGAGAGTAAGATAGACACAGCCTGATCGATATAGTTATAGGGTAGAAAGGTCATTTTGATTGATCCTTGCATTCTTTCTCCTTTATTCGAACTTGAGACTAAACTCTTTGCTCCAACCTAACAAATAATTGTGTCGGAGAAAAGTGAAGATGATTGATCCTAATTTTCCAATTATGGCATGATGCGTGGTGAGATTTTCCTTTACAAAAAAACCATTATTTGCCTCAGCTCTTCTCATCATTAACACAACACTCAATGCCACATAGTACTATATAATATATACTTTCACGTCCATGAAGCAATTAATTCAAATTACTTAACCAAAACAGTCCCAAATGAAAGGAAAAAATGATTATTAAGTAATATAAAATGTATATGTGAAACACATGTTTTGCCACAAAATGTACTAGGTGAATTGTGGTAGGAAAGGGGTAGGTGAGAGTTGAGGAGAACTTGTCAACCACCGAACCAAACACATGATTTGTCTGCCCAGTTCTGACTGTGACCTGCTAGTTGGTATTGTGGGCAAAATATAAGTGATTTGAACCATTAAAAGATAGATTGTGCTGTTTGTGTAACCTTCACAAAAAAATGATCGTGAAGTCTTTGATTATGTTGTTTGTAACCATAATTCAAAATGTTTACAAGTCCGCATATTTTGATCAATTTAGGGTAAAAAATGGGGTTGCTCTCTCCATAAATTGAGATAAAAAAAATTTGATTCAAGATAAATTCATGAAGATTGGTATCAACCTTTGATCCGAAAATGTTAGTTAAGATATACACACGAATTGATGATGGATGAGGAAATTTCGATTATTCCGGTCATTTAGAGTCCATTTTCTTTAAGTTTGTCGTATTTACATAGTTTTTAAAAATATGTGGCTGTCGTTTGGCAGTTGGCACTGATAATTTACAAACTTGTTGTAAGCTACTTTATCCGTTCACTAATAGTTATTCACTATATACTAAAAATATTTATTCAACAATACTTGTCCAATTTGAAAAATCAAGAGGTAATTTAATTACCTTTTGGATCTATTGTACTTTTGCTATTAAATACTATTTATCATTCTATATATTTTTCAAAACATTAAATTTAATAAAGGTAAAGAATAATATAGTAATATGATCCTTATTAATTATTGATTTAAGGGGTTTGCTAAATCATTGACATCTATTGTTGGACAAATAGAGTATTCGGCTCAAGTTTGGAAACTTTCGGTGTCAATTATGAAAAGCCCATTTTGGGCATACACAAGAAAACTCAATCTTGATTCACAATAGGAATTAAAGAGTTACTGCTTATTAAAAAGAAAAAAAATTAAAATATTTTTTTTAAAGAAATATAGGTCAAACAAATTGAAATAGAATGGTGTAAGACGTGTCTCGCTCTCGCATATCACATGTTAGTCATAGTTGTGCATTCTAACTTGAATTTTTCAACTATTAAAGTTAATTACTTTATTTGATTTAAACAAACCCTAATAATATGGTTTTTGGTTTAGACAATAAATTAGCAAATAATAGTGTCGGTGCTGCCACTCTCAAGTAAATGTGAATCCCCCCTGCTTTATTTCTCTTTTGACCATTCAATCATGACTTGTTACTTCACCTACAGTTACCATGCATATGGCACTTTGATCCACACAAACTAACCTTCATTTTACGTCCGTTTTTTTCGTCTCAATTTATATGATGTGATTTGATTAGCAGTGAAATTTAAGAAATTTGAGTATATTTTAAAAATTTGTGATTTAAAATACGTCATAATTATTTATATGACTATAAATCATCTTATTAGGAAAGAAATTGACATGTTAAAATTTAATAATTACTAATTATAAAAATATATGAGTGTTCTTTTAGAAAAATATGTCAAATTACTGCCATAATATTATGTCTCTTTTGTGGGAGAGTTATCAGATTGCATTAAGGTTACATTATTGTAGTCACGTGAATTTACTGGAACTGTACATTAAAGCCCATTATTTTCTTTTGAATCCTTTTTTCAACAACAATAATAGAGGGTCGGGTGAAACAAAACAAAATGTATACAATATCAAAACAGTTAGAATTGTAAATGCCCTTTATACTTATCAAAAATGGAACATTTTGGTCTTTATAATTTATTATAGCTAAAAACACATGATGTTAGTTATCTTTAACGATACTTGTTTTTTTCAGAAGTACATAAATCATTTAAAGGAAAAAAATAACCATGCATCGGATTTTCTTCGAATCATTTCACCCGGTTAGACAATTGTACCCAGGAGTGGAGCTAAGTGGAGGTTTGTGGGTTCGGACAAATCCAGTAGTTTTTTTGTAAATCCTGTATTTATAGTAGAAAATTAAATAAATATATATGTATATTAATTGTGAACCCCTAGCAAAACCAACTGTCAGCTCAGTAATAAAGAAAGGGTCATGGAAATTCCAGATGTTTAATTCCTTTTTGCCCTCATTATTCGAAATAAAAAATGAATCAATATTTATGTCTGCATAAAAACCTCATTTTGCACTCTTTGTTGTTGAAACCTTAAAGTTGAGATTTTTCTTAAGATACAGATAGAGAAAACGAATTGGTAGAAGTTATTCTGACTTTACAATAAATGACTGATGTACTATGAATTCTTATGAGTCAATTCTGTCAAAGAATATAATTAAAATATTATTCTAAGCAGGCTCATAAATATAAATCTTTATTTCCTCTGCTCAGTGCACCAACCGTTCATTGAATATGATAGTTATATTATTTCTTTCGTTTTGTATTATTTTTATTTTTTTAGTCAATTTGTAACACTTAAATTTTAATTTTTCATATGATATATGCAGATTGCAGACCACAAGATTAAAGAATATTTTTACACATCTTTAGTTTAAAATCAATTTTTTTATTTTTTTGCTAAATTTTATGTCAAATAAAAATCAGACAAATAAATTAAAATACACGAAATATATATTATTTTTATTTATATTGATGCAACAAAAGTTACGGAGATGATGAGGTTTTGTCATTTTAGTTCGGCTTAGGGCCCCCATTTGGTTGTCTAATGTAGGGCTACACACCAAACCAATTAACTTTAGCTTTTTGATAAAAACTTAAATAATTGGAACAAGGAATTATAAGGCACATAAGCACTATGGTCCCTCCATAATCATAAGTTGTTTTCTTGAAAGGCTAATTACATCGCATTTTCCCGGGTATTTCGCCTTAAATTAAGACCCCCACATTAGAAATTAAATTAATCAACATAGTACCAATCTTTACATAAATGGACAATACTACTAGTAGAAACGTAGCTATAATTGAAGATTTTAAATCACACCAACATACATACACATTTATTCAGTGGTCGAATTGAAACAATTCATGTCAGGTTACTGTCCACTGTCCAGTGTGTGAAGAATTTCAGGAAGCAGTAGTTGGATTGGGACATTGAAACAAGAGGATGAACCAAGAAATGAGTGGCGTTGAGGATCAGAAGCAGCAAGATCAAATGAAACGTGTAAATGGGGTGGTTCATCATAATGAGGATAAAATAGATTATGTGTTTAAGGTGGTGGTGATTGGAGACTCTGCTGTTGGGAAAACTCAGGTTCTTTCCAGGTTTGCTAAGAATGAGTTCTGTTTTGACTCAAAATCTACAATTGGTGTTGAGTTTCAGACTAGAACTGTTTCTATTCAGTCTAAAGTGATTAAGGCTCAGATCTGGGACACTGCTGGACAAGAAAGGTTTGCCTCTCTCTTCTTCTCATTAGTAATTGATTCATTCATGTTCACTTCCACTTAGTTGTTGGGTGTACGAACAAAGTCCTAAATAAGTCGTTAGAAAGAAAATGAAGCTACAAATAAGGTTGTGTGAGACCTTTTGGCTGAGTTTGGCCTAAAAGTGGACAATTTGAGTTGTTTTAGCTCAACATTAGTTTCATGATGACTACTGCTATACGCACTGTGTGTTCATTTTTTCAACCCAATAGGAACTTGCATTACAACACTTGTGCAATCACTTAGTCAATGGAGTTGCCACAACTGAAAAATCACTATAAAAATGTTCGGATGTTATTTCCATAGATACTTCGATTGAATATGTGAGAATCAAAAATAGTAATGTTTTCATATTAAAAGAATTATAAAGTTTCCAACTATTTCAATGAGAATCTGTTTTCCACTTTTCATTTTTTTAGTGAGCTTGTTCGGTGAAAAATGACTAGAAAAATCATGTTCTATAGCACAAAATTCCCACGGTTTGCAGTGGAAAAATAAAATCTTTGTTTCTAACAGTGAGCCAAATAAGTTAATTTTGAGATATTGTAGTGATGTTTTAGTCAAGCTAAGCACAGTAGCAGCAACATGGTTGTGGAATTAATAAATTGATTGTACCTGCTACCTTTCACAATCTAACTTAACGAGGGCCCAAATCATATTTGATTCTGTAGCTGTTAAGATATCATGTGTTCATATAATGACAATGTTATTCCAATTTCACCCTCCCTTAGCAGCTATATTAATAAAACCTAGGATGAATTTAAGACTTTAACTTAGTAGTAAGCTATATTTTTTAATAGTTCGAGCTAAAATCAGTACAGTACGTCTCAATAATGTAGATTGTCCCCTGTATTGAACAGATACAGAGCAGTGACAAGTGCATACTACAGAGGAGCGTTAGGAGCCATGTTAGTTTACGACATAACAAAGAGACAAACATTTGACCATGTAGCTAGATGGGTTGAGGAACTCAGGGCTCACGCGGATAGTTCCATTGTGATCATGTTGATCGGTAACAAAGCTGATTTAGTAGATTCGAGGGCTGTTCCAACTGAAGACGCGGTTGAATTTGCAGAGAGGCAGGGGTTATTTTTCTCTGAGACATCAGCTCTTAGCGGGCACAATGTGGAATCAGCCTTCTTGAAACTTTTGGAAGAAATATTCGACATGGTATCGAGGAAGACTTTGTTGGTGGCTTCTGGTGCTAATGGAAATTACGTCAAACAGACTAATAATGGATTGCTTAAAGGATTGAAAATTGATGTTATTTCTGGTCCTGATTTTGAAGTTAGTGAGATGAAGAAACTATCTTCTTGCTCTTGCTAAATATACGTATTTAAACAAAAAGATCAAACTATGGAAGAGATAAATATAATGATAAGTGTGTCAAAAAATGTGGTTGTATATGGGAAGCTTGTCAACAAGATTATTGCTCCCTCTTTTGGCTTTATATGTAGCTAGTGATTAGATTATATCAGAATGTGGAGTGGGTTGTGATCAATATTTGTGTATGCAATTGATTCTGTTAATGTATTGAACTTTATTTAATCTGCGTATTAATATGTATGTACATGATTTTTTGAAAGTATCGTAACAAGAAAAAGACAGTAAAGCAAAATATAAAAGGAAGAGTTTAAGTTAAGGAATATTTGCATCATCAAGTCATTTTTACGTATTTGACAGAAAAGCTATTTTATTTTCAAGATTATAAATCTCATAGAGGCAAGACATTTGCATATATCATTTGAGTGACCATTCAAGTTAGTAATGTGGAAATGAATAGGATCAAATTTTCACAGCATCACAGGTGTAAAACAATTTATTTTATTTTAAAAAAAAGAAGAGAAAATTAGATAAAATATCCATTGAGTCAAAATTCTTTATCCAAAATAACTCAATTATCACTTATTACCTAAAATGAAAAAAAACAAACTAAAATGGTCATGCGTCAATGTTGTTACAGGCGAGTTCACTTGAAACAAAACTCCGTTGCAGAAGCCAACAAGGTAAGTTTTCAATCATCTGTGAATTGTGATACATAGTTTACATCATATATCATATATATACACTATTTATACAATATTGATATATTACATAATATGCGTTATTTTAGTTTGATTCTTTTTGTTAGTTTACATTATATATACATAATTATACATTATTTATACAATATCAGTACATTACATAACATGAGGCCATTTTAATTGAATTTTTTCTATCGTTTATACAATTACGTAAGAAGCAGAATAAAAATTGTGAAATGCGTGGATTAGTGCTTAATAATTTTACAATTTCACAAAATGACTTAAAAAATCGTAAAATAGATAGACATGATTATATTTCATGCTTTCTATGTCTAACGAAATTACTAGTCGCAACATTTGGTCAAATGTGTAAATTTAACCCTATGAACACTCAAATATTTGGACTCATATCCACTAGGATAGAATAAAATTTACTCTTTACACTATGTGATTTATGTAAGTTATATTAACCTAAACTCCTTATAAGTTGGAATAATAGAAAACAATTCTACCCAGAAAGTTATATTCTATAACAAGCGTAACTACTTCAGAGTTGTATGATATAATTAGGGGCGGCCCCTTAAAATCATGATCCGTCTAATTTATTTAGGTTTGAACAAATTAATAAATCACTTATTTTATGAAGTCAGGTAGTTTTGATTCGATTGATTCAGTCTATTTAAAAACTAGACTAAACATACAAATATAATCCAAATTAATTCTGAGAAACTTTGTCTAAATATTTTAAAAAAGATACTCCTAACATTTTTTATTAGAAAGATATTTAGTGCTGCAAGTGTAGAGGCGTGGGAGAAAAAAGGGCACTGATGGATGAAGAAAAAATAGCGATTTGGTAATGTTAGACATCTTCAATCCAACACCAAATTTTAAAATTTGATGTAAAATTTGGTGTTTTGAGCTTCAACCCACACCAAATTTGGTGTGTGAATAGTATTACACCAAATTTGGTGTAACACTATTCATCACACCAATTCACTTTTTAAATATTTTAATATTATTTCATTATACAAACTTTTAATTAAACATTATATAAATTGTATGTTTTAATTAAATCTCTTATATATTTAATTATTTTTTAGGTAATATTTTTATAATATTAATTTAGATATAAAATTTAGCTTTTTTATAAATTAATTTTTCTATATATGATTTTTTTAAGAATTAAATTTATCTTAATTCTACTATAAATTATAATTGGATATAACTACAATTAACCTTCAAAAAAATTAAAAATACAAATATATAAATTTTTAAACAAATAATACAATCTACTTAAAAATAACCGAAAATAATAAACATTCAACAAAATAGTAATTGACATTCACCATGAATTATAGATGATAAATGTTTTAGAAAGAATTTGTTTTATGAAATCAGAAAATATAAATGAAATAAGAAATAATATAATAATAATAAAGAGAGAGAAATATTCCTTTTTGATGTAAAATTTGGTGTAAATCAACTCCAACACACTGCATCAAATTTTACACCAAAAAGAAATATTTTTCTCTCTCTTCATTATTATATTATTATTTCTTATTTCATAAAACAAATTCTTTCTAAAACATTCACCATATATAATTCATATTATTTTCTTTTATAATCGTTTAATATAAAATTGTTTTGTACCATAATTTTTTAAATAATATAAATTGCTAGGAAATATTATACATTATACATAATAATAGATTATACAAATAAAAGCGAAATCATTAATTAAATACAATTAAATAAACATTACATAATTGAAAAAATTATTTTAAATTCTACATAAATATTCAACTTTCAAGATCACTACGGTGCTCCCATAAAAGCTCTATCAATGCATTACGTAGTTCAAAATGAATTTCTTTGTCCTTCATTTTTTTTATATCGAACTAGAAATTAATAATTTTCATCTATTGTCATTTTTACGATAGGAGCGGCTGGATATTCTATTAAAGAGGACATAAATTTATGTAGAAATTAGTGAAGATCCCATAACAGGTGTAGGAGACCATTTTTGGGGTAGGGTGGAAGAAAGTTATAATAATGCAAAGGAGGAGTTGTGGGGATATCGCAATAAAAGATCCGTTCATTCTCGTATTCAAGTGATTGAGTGAGCCGTAAGAAAATTAAATGGTTGTATTCGACAAGTGGAAAATTTGCATCCGAAAAAAGATATTCTGAGTATTTCTTTTATAATTAATTATTCTTTATTTGTATATTTACTTATAACTTGTCTCAATTTTTTATGCAGATTATGCAAGCAAAATGTTTACTCATGCAAGATCCAAATTATAAAAAAAGGCTTTAAATTTGATCATCTATGGGAAATGATGAAGGACTTTGAAAAATTTAAAGATATCGATGTTGGAAAGAAAAAAGTTCGAAATCAAGGCTTTTTTTTATATCATCGGAATCTGAGGCTCCTATAATATCATCTCCTAACTTATCAATATTTTTATTAAATTTAAATGCGGATATTACATGTAATTCTACATCATCACAACGGCTTAGTGGGGTGAAAAAAGCCAAAATGAAGAGAAAAGTTGATGAAGGTTTTTCAAAGAGTGTCGAATTTCATAATGATCCGCTTGCTGAGATGTTGGCAAATTCAAATTCAGAGAAGAAGCTAGATAGGGAGTTGAAAGATAGAGCTTTGAAATTGAAAGAATTTAAAGAAGAAAATAAAATTATATTAATGAATGTGGATGGTATTGTTGATCCAAATGTTCGTGAATTTGTTCGACAAGAACAAAGTCGAATAATGGAAAAAAGAAGTCAACAATTTCAGCAGCCACTACAATTTTCGACTCCATACAATTCATATTTTAATAGTATTGATGGATCTGGAAAGAATTTGTCGGATTATTAAGTTATTGTTGTAATTTTTTAAATTATTATGTTTTGTTGTACTTTTTAAAATTACTATGTATTTTATATTTCAATTTTGATGTATGTCAATTACTACTTTGTTGAATGTTTATTATTTTCGATTATTTTTAAATACATTGTATTATTTGTTTAAAAAATTATATGTTTGCATTTTTAATTTTGTGAAGGTTAATTGTAGTTATATCAAATTATAATTTATAGTAGAATTAACATAAATTTAATTCTTAAAAAAAGTCATATATAGAAAAAATAATTTATAAAAAAGAAATTTTATATCTAAAATTAATATTATAAAAATATTACATAAAAAATAATTAAATATACAAGAAATTTAATTAAAACATATAATTTATATAATATTTAATTCAAAGTTTGTATAATGAAATAATATTAAAATATTTAAAAAGTGAATTGGTGTGATGAATAGTGTTGCACCAAATTTGGTGGGGTTATTGGAGATGGTCTTAGGCAAATGAAGAATTCAATATGATTTGACCACTCAACAATAATCACATCGCTAATTGTTCAAATATCCAACCTAATTACTATGGTTAAGTACCCCTCCAATAATACCAACTTCCAAGTCACAATATGTAATTAATACGTACTATATTTCATTTTTGCTGTAAAGTACTTATTTTATTTATCAAATTATTAATCCCGCCTCAGTGTTTTCAAAAACGTTTTTGGGGCGAGTTTCGGGGTAGGGCGTATCAAAAACGCTTCGGGGCGTAAATTAAAGATGTAGATTCATAAGGCGTAAGTCTTAAAATTTGAGGCATAAGCCTCGAGCATAAAAACGTAAGTCCTGAGCGTAAAAACGTACGCCCGGGCGTTTTATTTTTTTAAAAAAACCTTTTTTGCTTTAAATCATATTTTTATTATTGGTGTAATGATATTTCTCAAATAGTAATTAATTAATTATAATACTTTTTCTTCATTATTGATTATTACTCCCTCCGTCCCATTTTATGTGGCACTTTTCGGATTTCGAGATTCAAACAAGTCTAACTTTGACCATAATTTTTTCATAGATCTTTTAAACATTT
Organism: Solanum chiquidenum; assembly: GCA_029582725.1. Classification (NCBI taxonomy): domain Eukaryota; kingdom Viridiplantae; phylum Streptophyta; class Magnoliopsida; order Solanales; family Solanaceae; genus Solanum; species Solanum chiquidenum. The sequence continues at coordinate 38,878 of JAJOOS010006757.1, forward strand.
TGAATTATCAATTATTGTGACTTATAGTACTTTTTACGTAGTTTACAAATATATAAATTTCATTTTAAAAAATTGAAGATTTCATGCGCAAATTCCCGGTCAAACTTAAACTGTTTGACTCTCGAAAAATGAAAAGTGCCACATAAATTGGGACGGAGGGAGTAATACTTATCTCAAATAAAAATCATAAATCATTGAAAGGTTTACTTTTGCTTATTTTATTAGTAATAAAACTATAAAATTAAATATACATGAAACTAGCTCTGTAGATTCATGAGACTTACACCTTGTGTCTCGGGGCTTATGTCTCGCCCTATATTATATAAAACGCCTCGCCTCAAACCCCCGCCTTTTAAAACACTGATCTCTCTCACCTTTTCTTAAGTGATATCAAATTATTTTTAAGATGACTTGACTTTTACAATAGTGCGTAAAGCTCTTTCAATTTTTTAGTGCTAAATAAATGATGTTAGGTGACACTCTAAATCTATGTTGAAAGGTTATCTGAGTTTTATGATTTGTTTAAACGGGCCTGTAATAGATTATGTATTGGAGTAGACCAAGCACAGACGTGTTACATTTGAAACAACAAAAGTTTCTCCCATTTTTTCTTTCTTTCCATTTTCTTGGTTTAGCATTCGATACGATGTGCTTACCATGAAATATTTTCAATTATTTACCAAGTTTGAACTTCGGACAAAGAAGTGTTTTCACTTTTTTTACTCATTAAAAAAGTTAAAATCAACTCCAATTTATATTCATGGTCAAACACATGCATAGTAAATATCATTTGTCACTTTAAAAAAACACTATTTTTTTTTTCAAATTTTACAATAAAACATGGTTAAACACAAACTTATCTTGGTATGAGCATATGGAATATTTGTTTGAGCTAAATCTCGAAAGAAAGTTATTATTCTTATTCTCAATGCTTTGTTGCATCTTTTAGACGTCGAATCATATACTGTGATATATTCTTTTGTCACTAAATTTATAGAGTTCAAACTTTAGGTAGGAGCATATTTTGGTTCTATTAATTTGGTACCTCTTTTCTACCAGCAAAATAATTCAAATCTTTAGTTACAACCACCTCTTATAACTACTTGCTTGCTAATTTATAAATTAGGAAGTGAGTAGTTTTCTACACTTCTTATACCTTTAAATGAGATCACGTTATTATTATTTATTATACTTGATAAAGGTTTACTTTAAAAAAGATTTAAATAAGTCTTTCACTATTTAATCTATTTTATTCTTTATTATATCTAATCTAAAGGGAATCCTAATTGACCTAATTTACCACAAGATTAGAATAATCCTATCCAAAAAGAGAACCGTAAGCTTTAACCTTTTTTGTATTTATCTAAAATTTATTTACAATTTGAAAGCTAATGCGATCTAAACCACAAACTCTAAAATATAAAAAAATAATAAAATAAAAAGACACCTACCAGACAATTACTTTATAATTTTTTGAAAAATAAGATGAAAAAAATAAGAAAATAATAGAAACATTTGTCACCGTTCAATCATCCCGGGGTCATGATCGAACGAACTAGGACTCTTACAGCTTTTCAATCTCAACAGTCCGTACAATTTCCGCACCTCCTTCGCCCCCGGAACAGAGTCCTTCCAGTTTGCGCCACCTGTCTCCTCCGCATGGGGCGGCGGTTCCTGCCTTAGCGGCGACGATGCACTGTCACTCAACCGTTTTCCCTTCCCGCCGATCTTTCCCTCCGTTCCGTTGGATTGTAACGCCGTGATGACGGACTTTAGAGCTCTACTTGGGGAGCTCCGGTTGACTATCATCAACTCTCCGATCGATGCCGGACTCATTGTTGCGCCGCTATGGAAAATCTCCTCTACTTGTGGAAACAGCTTGTGCTCCTTTACACCCAGATAATTGTTTGCTAAATATTTGAAGGAATTGAAATCACAGAAAGGAAAGTGTATGTGTACATCGATTCTTCCTGGTCTTAGCATCGCTGGGTCAATTTGCTCTTTGCTGTTCATGGTGAAGACCATTATCTTCTCGTCGCCGCAGCAAGAATTTACAATTCCGTCCATGAAATTGAGCAACCCTGATAAGGTCGTCGTCGTTAATTTCTCGTTGATCAATCGATCGAGATCTTCGATTACAATTAGGGATCTGCTTGAAGTTTGTAGCAAAAGGAGTTTGAGATCTGAATCATCGGAAACTCTGGATAAATCAATGTCGTAAACATCGTAGTTCAAGAAATTCGCCATGGCGCCGATGAAGCTAGATTTTCCGGTGCCGGAGGGGCCGTAAAGGAGGTAATTACGCTTCCAAGCACGACCCATTTTGTGATAGTAGTTTTGGGATTTAATAAAGTTTTCAAGATCGGATTTTACCTTGTTCTTGAGATCTGCGTCCATGGCTATGGTGTCCAAAGTAGAATGATGTGTGAAGGGAACAGATCTCCACCGTCCGTTTACGGGATTTTCCGACGGCCCATTATTGATAAACAATTTCAATTCACTTCTTCGCTGTTCGATATCATCGGAGACGGTATGAATATGCTGAAGATACGGCCGAAGAGTTCTGCGTTTATCCTTCTTCTTAATTCTCAACAAGAAACTCCGATTACAAACTCCCCCATGATCGAATCTTTCAACTTTGTTCACCCAATCAACTCTTGCTCCGAGAAATTCATCTTGAATCACCTGATTATCATCCAGAGATAGAATGATATCAGTAGATTTCTTACCGGAGAACAAATTAGTGAAATTTGAATCTTCGATGGATGGCAACGAATTGATATAAAGGAAGACCCTCCGGTAGAACTCATTGTCTTGGCCATTTTCATTGAGCTCTGCAACTTTAAGATACTGATGAACATGAATTCTGTCATCCACCCAATTCGCCCATTTCCGCAAAACTAAAATCAAAGCTGTTCTGTACAAGATAAATCTAACAAGAAACAAAAAGCAAGGAACCAAGAAAAGAATCAAAAGTATATTTACAACCAACATGGTGCAATAAAGTTGGAATCTTTCGCCGGAAAATTAACAAAAAGAGTTCATATTGTAGTATATTTATCTGATGAAGAGGGCGGAGTAGTCGGTGAAGAAGTTTATCGAAGAAGAAAGTGAAAGTAAGAACGTTTATATAGTTTTCTAAAAAATACTTTTGGTGTCAGCCTAGCAACTTTCCAGCCATAACCACAGTTGGAAAAAAAAAAAACACTATAATTTTTTAAATATGAATATCAGACATCGATTGAATTTTTTTATATAAAAAAGAGGGATCGTAAGTGAATTAGCATTTGAAATTATACATCATTCGTTTCCAATTAGTTGTAATATTTTTTGTTTAAATAAATTAAATTCATTTTCAAAGTTAAATTAAATAAGATCAATCGATATTTTATATTTAAAATAAATATATTCAAAAAATATATGATGAATACTAAGTAATAATTTTTCTCATGTTAATTTGATCGAAAAAATATTTTAAAATATTAATTAAAATTTATATAGTTTCTCTAAAAAAAAATGAAATATGACAACTAATATGAGACGGAGAAAGTAGGGGTGTGCGGAAACTGAACCGATCAATAAATCGAGTCAAAAAAAGTTATTGGCTTATTGCTATTAGGTTATTGGGTTGATGGTTTTTTTTAAAAAAATTATTGGATTATCGGTTCGGTTTCGATTTTTAGTATTGGGTTATTGGATAATCCGATAAGGTAATAACCCATTAAAACCATAGTAATTTCCTACTTTACCCTTCATAAACATCAAATATTAATAATTTAACATGACTTGACACTATATCAATACTACACTACAATCTACATAATTAAATATTATCTTCTTATTTCACTATATCAAAGCATTTATAATTACCAACATGGGTTGTGGTGCACTGATGGAGTGTTTCACCCTTAATCAGAGCCCTGGGTATAAAGAAAATCTTGTTGGGAGCGTCATCCCCGAATGGGCCCTGTAGACCGCAATCCAGATTTAGTCGGAACTCCAATTATCGTACCAAATTATTGAAGAAGTGAGAAGTCATATATTTATTTTATGAGCATTTTCTTATTGAAAGTGTTACACTAGTTTTGTGATTTATTTTTAACTCAAACAAGTTGCGATTATTAAAGATATATTGACACATATATAATACTACTACTTTTTATAAGTAGTGTTGGATGACATTTCTTGTGAGAAAATTTATTTTTTATATATATGTGGTACTTGAAGTTTGATGGGATAGTACTAGAACCCCACGTCTAAATACAAGTGATACACCGTGCATTTGTGACCATTCTCTTCTTCCTTCCTTTCCATAAAACGATAATTATGAGTATGACTTGGATTACCTTTTCCACCCATCTTAATTTTTAGTCTTGAGTTTATTGGGTACGAAGATCAAGACAATGTTTTTTAGTTGGCTTTTCTTGTGGAATTGGTATATGAATGGATAGGTTCATCTATAAATATGTTTATTATAGTTTTCTTCCACAGTACGACTCTACTCGCAAGTAAATGAGTCACCCTATCTTCTTAGACTTATAACAACTTGGCATGACAAGTTATATTCCTTTTTAGTTGCTAAGCATTAATGGTTCAAGTTTAAAGAATGACATGCTATGCTTTTAAGGCATGTTGTTAATTATATTTTCATATTGGTAGATTCAAGAATAAGCTAACTATTATAGCAATAGACAATTTTATTTTCTTCTAGGAGTACATGAGTAGATCAATTTACATAAGAAAAATAGAATAAAGACAGTGTAAAGGTATGTACTAAAAATTATTGTTTATATCAATTCTTAGAATATTCATATCACAATATATAACTTAATCATAATAAATTAGCATCGTTTGATGTGAACTTCGAGAGTGAACACATATTTTTCGTATAAAAATGTTGTTACCTTCCTGCTACAAGAAAAAACCCACATATTTCTTTAACTTAGATGCTATTATTATGTTACATTAAATATATAATCGGATCCAGAGAATTAAAAATAATCGTGGAATTCTGAATTTGTTACATTAAATGTTTGAATTCAGCACTCAATTTTTCTTCTTCGTATTATATCATATTCAAACTTTGACAAACATATTTCATCATTCTTAGCTTCTTTTTTCTCAATTCAACAATTTTCGACCTGTTAAATCTATTCACCCCTAATTTAAACACAATTGTCAATCTAATTCAGTTTTTCTCACATTTTATTTTTCTTGTAGTCACCGTAATTGTTATTTCTTTTGTTTCGATTTATGTGACTATTGTTTTCGTTTCAGATCCTGTATGACCATAATTTTTTAATAAAAAATTGAAAACAATGTTTACTAGTGAAATTTGGTCCTTTTTAAAAATAAAAAAAAAAAGTTCCAAAATTTGGTCTAGATTTTTGGGTGAAATTTCACTTACACTCACAAAATTTAAAAAATTTAAAGTAAAATACACGTCTAATCACAACGTTAAATTTCAAAACTAATTTTTTAACAAACTTCTAAAACTTTTTTTTTCTTCTCCAAGTTTTAATTAAATCTATCGACAAGTACTTAGTCTGTTCAGAAAAGAATATCATTTTCTTTTATATAATTAAGTAATTTAACTTTGAATTTTCGCGTTTACCTTTAATGATATATAACTACATAAATCTCCAAGACTTCGTTTTAGGCTACAAATTTTAAGTATATTTTTTTATTTTAAAAATAAAAATAAAAATGATATCACATAAATTGAAACAAACAGAATAAGAGCCGTTTGGATTGGCTTAAAAAGTATCTTTTAAGTATAAAAATAAAAAATAGAGGGAAACATATACTTTTGATTTTTAACTTTTTCTAAAGTCATTTTTAATCATGTCAAACACTTTCAAAAGCTTGAAATGATTTTAAAATAAGTTTAAACCAACTTTAAAGTCAATCCAAATAGATTTTAACTCTCATACAATGAATTTGTGTGGTCAAACTTGTTGACCCAAGTCTAACACTCCTTCCGTCCAACAATAGTTGTGCACTATACTATTTTCGGATGTCCAACACTACTTATCCACTTTATGAAATGAATAGAATATTTTACACTTAGTTCCAAATTCATCCTTATCACTAATTATAATCATTTTCCTATTACATCTTTCGAGATATTGTATTAAGTATTATATTCAAAGAGTGATATAATAAAATTACTTTTTTATTTATAATTTTTTAAAAAGCCTGCAAAGTCAATAACAGACAAGTATTGTTGGACAAAAGACATAGCATTGACACTCTAAACGCAATATTCCGAGTGGCAAATTAACCCAATTAGTTTTTAATAATGATGAGTGACGAGCTGATCCATTTACAAATTGAAAATGACCCCCTTCCTTTATATCTCTGACTCAGGAATCAGGATTATCTTTTGAAATACAAACTCTTCAAAGATTAAACGGCTAAGTAACCCCTGATTTAGTCCAAAATCCAATTTCTCATCATAATTAATTAGCATTAATCCCTTACACAAAACGACAAGCTGGATTAGCTAACCCCCAATTTCATACTTTTCTGGCCCAGCCGAAAGGTACCTTTAATTTGTCCGTAGAAAAGTCTCTTATTTTTTTTTTCATTTGTCAAATTTTCTTGTACTTTTTTTGTTTGTTGTATATTCTATGTTTTCTCTTTAGTAAAAATAAAAAAAGCACTGATAAGAGGGGAAATTAAAACATTGCAAAATCAACATTCCATATGATGAACTTTTTGTCTTTTTCCTTACTTGTAACTTGTGGTTCCCAAACAAAATATGAAAATCGACATAAATAGTTGTTGGTCAAAATAATATTCAATAAATATACATTTTATTAATGTATGATATATAAAAATATATTTATTTTTAATGTAAAAAAATATGACTAACGAATGTAATTCTTTTTAATCAGTAAAATATGTAACTTGTGCTAAGAAAAGATACAAAAGCCATGTAAGTTTAAGTAAAGGGCAACACTTAACCTATTTTCTTAGATGAAGTATTCATTTTCATTAATAATGTGGGGATTATAATAATAAAAAAGTCAAGCATGTTAGGTTTCTAATTATCTTAGTACATGATTTAATAATGTCTCCAATTTGGTCATTAATTACCTTCCTTAATCCTAACAACTTGTCTATTGATGCACAAATCAAGTGCATAAATGGGAAAAGTCCAACTTGAACTATTTCAAGATCCTTATTGTCCAAAGATATGAACATAATTGTAGATTCTAAATTTGGTTCTCTTTTTGAAAAAAAGAAAAGATTGGTGGATATTAATCTTATTTTCTTCTTGTTCTCCTTTTAAATCCTTATTTCATCAGAGAAATGCAAGTTTGAATTTTATTCAATAGTGCATTTTTTAACCGTGGATAATTCATTATTTGAATTTTATGAGTTGTGTCCGAAATTTTATCATAACTTTTTTTCTTTACTAGTTCAAATATATTATTTATACTAATTTAGTGATTTTTAATACCCTCAACTAATTTGAATTCACGCCCTCACTTGCTTTCCTCAGTTGATTCTTTTAACAAAATACATCTAAAGAGTTTTCGAATACTAGTCATGCTTTTAATTTTTTTAGTCTAAAATTAAAGGACTGGTTATTCATGGTCATGAGTATCTTAATCAGAAAGAGATCGTAGACGCTACTCATGAAAGCACAATTGATGAAGACATATAACTACTACTACTTAGTTGCTAATTTTATACCTATAACCTACGACTCTATGACCTATTCCTTTCACAAAATACATTAATAGGTATCCCCCCCCCTCTACCTGCAAGGTAGTTGAACTTGCAAATCCATCTTCAGTATATAACTATATATGTACATAGCAGTGGCGGAGGCAGGAATTCTATCAAGAGGGTTCAAATAAAAAAATGTTGTTGCCTGGAATTGAACCCGTGACCCAAAGCTCACATAGGAGAAATTCTGAACCCCATAAACCATTGAGCTACTCCTTTGACATATGCTTAGGGGGTTCAATTTTAAATATATACACATACACCAAAAAATTGATCTTATATATATAGTGTAATTTTTTTTCCGAGTGACCCCCTGGACACACTCTACATCCGCCACTGATACATAGTAGTTTTATTACCCATTTTTGGGCGGTTACATCACGACCATATTGGTTCCTATTTATTATTCCTTAGACGTAACTAAAGTGAGTCCGGAGCCTAAAGGGCAAAAAAAATTGTCAAAAATTCCAAAAGGGCACATCACTTTTTTTTTTAACCAAAAGGGCAAAATCGCTGCTGACGCAGCGATTTCGTCTAAAAAAAAATTTTCTTTTTTTTAAATTAAAAATCGCTGCTGTGGCAGCGATTTTGTAAATTTTTTTTTTTTTTTTTTAATTTTTAAAATCGCTGCCACAGCAGCGATTTTGTTAAAAAATAATAATTTAATTAGTAAAAATCGCTGCCATTGTAAAAAAAAAAATCTTTTTTGCTGTGGCAGCGATTTTAAGTCAGAATTTTTTTTCCTTACACATCGCTGCAGGGGTAGCGTTTTTCATGCCAAGTACTATTATTTTCATGCCTATTATTAATTATTAACAATATAAAAATGATAAACAAGACGACAGTATACTCAATAAAATTGTTGAAGCATGAGAAAAAT
>JAJOOS010006758.1:0-50652 GCA_029582725.1 Solanum chiquidenum
TGTTTAAGTAAAAAGTGAGCAAGATTCAAACTTCGAGTTATCAATACGAGAGAGAAACTAGGGTGTATGTGTTCCCCATAAGCTCTTAACGCGGTAATCCTAATAATACTAATCCTTTCCTAGTGTTTTACATGCAAAGTTGGTAAGATAGGTATCCCTAAGTGATTGGTCCTCCAAATAGGGAATTTCACTACACACCTTGGTCCGGCTACGAGTGTATACTTTACTAACCCTTACCTTTACCTCAAATTAGACATCACATCAATGTATGACTTAGTTTTCACCTTCGTACCAATTGACATTAGACTATTAGATAATATCTAAATCTTTTCTCATTCATTGCCTCCTTGGTCCGGCAAGTAGGAACGAGGCGAGTTCTAATGTTGGCCACTGTTAAAAAGACTTCTAAGCAAAAGAATTACCAATACATGCATAAACACTATTCAAGAATTACTTAATTATTATTCATACGTTGTTAATTGCTCATGGTTCCCACAACCCTAGTTGTGGATTTAGCTACTCATTCTTGAAAGAACATAATTCATGTTTTGATAAGAAGAATTCACGAACTTACGTTTAGAGTAGATGAAACCCGAAATCTCCAATTGAATAGCAAAGTTAAAATCCGGGAATCAAACTGCTAAAGTTGCAAGTTAATTCCATAAAATACCAAGAACTAAGAGTAAACAATAATGTCTAACCCCCAAAAACGAGGTTTACATACCCAATTTTTTGAAAAACATATCCTAAACAAAATAAGGAAATAAGCAGTCTGGACGCGGTTTCTATCGACGACACGATCTACGGACCGTGGGTTGACCTACTGTCCGTAGGTCACCCTCCATGGTTCAACACTTAGCCCTTTTCAGCAGGGCCTGGAACCTTCACTCTCAGATAATCAATGACAGACGTGAAGGACGGACCATGGGTCCTCTTTCGTGGCTCCACACTTAGGATTTTTCATCAGGTACTGGAACTCCAACTCTCTAAACTCATCGATGGATGTGCAGGACGGCTCGTGGGTCGACCTACGATCTGTCAGTCGCTTCGTAGTTGCACACTTGGTTAGAATTCCCTGATGATAAATCCATGCCTGCCCAATGAGGGCCTGTTATAGGACCTACGGTCCGTGGGTGGCTACTTCTGAATAATTTTAGTTGTCATCTCCATCAACTGTGTACTAAGATTATTTCCTGCAAACATGATACAAAACACATTATTTCTAATACAATATAGCCCTAGACACACACAACTTCTAAGTGAAATGCATAAATACGGTAAACTCACAGTATATCAACACCCTCAACATAAACATATTGTTTGTCCTCAAGAGACGCACTAAAACTCTTTACGACACTTGTGTAGAAGTAGACATACAAACTTAAGCAATCACACGACCTTTTCAATCCATTCCATTTTCTTAGTGCAAATATTTTCTATTAGACTCAACAAACTAACTCACACAGATCAAACTGCCGGTCCTTGTGATTTAACTTCTTAGACAACGGAAAATACTTTTCCATGAATACATTATTCAATTGGTCCCATGTATGAATCGAGTTATATAGAAGCTCAGAAAACCACACCGCAGCATCACCGGTCAACGATAGAGGGAAGACTTTTAAAACTATGATGTTCATATCCAACTCCGGTCTCCCCACACAACTCTTGCAGACACTTCTAAATTTAGCCATGTGACCATGCGGATCTTCCGAAGCTAGACCAGAAAACAACCCTATTGCTGTAAGCATTTGCATCAAACTACTGGTCACCACAAATGTATGCCCTGGAGGTAGAGGAGGGAGAACAATAGGTCCTTATGATTCAATTGTATTGAAGTGGACATGTAGTTATCACGTAGCCTTGGTTCTGGAGGATTCCGTACCCTCAATGCATCTCTGAGTAGAATACCACCACAAACCTGAGCATTCTCATTATTCACTTCTTCCTCATGCTCCTCTATGACTGGATTATTATGGACCCCTTGATTTGCCATTTTTTTCTCAAAGTCTTGCTTAGTTCAGGGTTGTATTGGGTCAATGGTTCACTTTGACTCCGTGTACTTGGCATACACTAGAGTAGAAACATGTAGAAAACAACTATAAAAGAGAAGGTAAAATTAGGAAATACTTGACTAAAGTTCAATAATGTAGTTAAACTTAATCCAAAAGCCTTATTCCCCGGCACTGGCGCCAAAATTTGATACGCTCAAACTACACTTCCCTAAAGAAGTATATGCGGTCGTCGTCAAATAAAGAACCCAACTTGTAGGTTTGGGTCGATCCCACGAGGAATATGGTCCAGACTTTAACTTAACTCACTACTATATCTGTTTAGTCAAACTATTTCTGAAACAAGTAATTAAAAGGGGGAGGGGGGTTTGTAAGAAAATAACCGATTGTTATTTAAGTAACAAGTGAGCAAGATTCAAACTTTGAGTTATCAATATGAGAGAGAAACTATGGTGTATGTTTAGTGTGGGGAGCAGTAGGGGAGGTCCTGGTGGCTGGAGGAATGCACTCATCATCATCCTCAACGATCATATGCCGCGAAGGAGTGACAGACGAACTTGCCCTTAGCAGCGTATGTGGGAGCTTGCTTATGAGGCATGGTACTTGTGGAACCTTAGTTAGTACCAAAACAAGACAATAAAACACACAGAAGAATTTTAGAACAATAAAAGGACCCAAACAAAAATTTAAAAAAACTCTGGACAGTAGTAGAACTGTCGACCCACGATGGGCACCTACGGTCCGTCGATGGAACGATGGCCTGTGGGTACCCTCCGTAGGTCAGAGTACCTAAAAATGGCTCTCTGATGTGGGAACCACGGATGTGCATAATGGTCCGTCGATAGAATGACAGACCGTAGTCCACACTGTTGTTTGACACTTAGTGAAAACTTTGTGTGCAACTGACCCACAGACTCGACCTACGATCCGTAGGATGACCTACGGTCCATGGACAGGGTCTCGTGGGTCAGTTCTGTGCCAAGTTTCAGAACTTGTTTCAATTTCATGCCTTTTCATTCAACAATTACAAACAAATTAGACCTACACATGCATTTCAACATGTAATTTGATAGTTAATCATCCTTAGGGTCTCGTTGACACATTTAACAGATTATCAAATCGAAACCTATGAACCGTAAGTTAAAACTTCCAATTCGGCCTATTACTTGATTTAATTGGTTAAAAATTGTAACACACTCACATTCTATCATTCCAAGGGTGTTTCTAACCACAATTCAACAATTAATTAGAAGAGTAACAACCCAAGGTCAAGAACCAACTTCGTGACTTCATGATACAAACAATGAACAGTGAATTCAAAGTAAGGGTGAAGTCGTTTACCTTACAAGTAATCGAAGTTGGTGAGTATGGTAGTGTAATAAACTCCTTAGACCTTTGCTAGCCCTTTGACACCGAACTCGGACTAAAAAATCGCTATGAGGGGAGATGAGTGTGGTGGAATGAGTTTTAGAGAGATAGAGAGAAGATGTGGGATCTGTGGGATGATTAGGGGAGTGATTTGAGGGTTATGAAAGGAATATAGTAAGTATATGGAAAGGTGGAAATGGTTAGGAGGGAGTTATGGAAGTGGGGGAAGTTTAAAATGAAAGGTTTTTTTATTTCAAAGGAGGTCCGGGTCGGGTCGGCAAAAACCCTAGGTTGGATCCATGAGACCCCGTCGACTGTTTGTGGGTCTACCTACGGACCATGGATAGGGTCCGTAGGTCACTCTGACACTTAGAAAATTTCGAGGACTTACCTGGGATCTATGGACGCCATTCACGGTCTGTGGATGGACCCACAGACCGTCGATGGGGTCCGTAGACCACTACACAACTAATTTTCTGCAGATTTTGCCTTTCGTCCCTGCACAAGTTGCAACCATTAGGACTCTGTTTTTACATTTTTTGGACACTTTAAGACACGAACCGTATTCTATATCTAGCCAACACTAATACAAAAATAAAACACCTATCTAAAGAGCTAAAAAAAGTCAAAATACAAGAAGAAAACTACTATATCGAAAAGAAAGACCTATAGTTGGCTAGATTGTACATCTTGGGTTGCCTCCCAAGCAGCGCTTGATTTAACGTCGCGACACGACGCTGACATCTTGATTACTTAGACTTCATGAAGATAGTAGGCCTCTATCACTTCTTGTACACTCTCTGACTTCCCCATGTAGACCTTGATTCTTTGACCATTCACTTTGAACCTTTTTCCCTCCTTGTTCTCGAGCTTCACCGCTCCATGTGGAAATACTTGAGTGATTATGAATGGCCCGGTCCACTGGGACTTGAGCTTGCCAGAAAACAAGCGCAACCTTGAATTGGATAAAAGCACAAGATCACCCACAAGAAATTCTCGCTTTTCAATCTTTTGTTCATGATAGTTCTTCATCTTCTCCTTGTACAAGGCTGAAATTTCATATCCTTTTAGGCGAAACTCATCAATCTCATTCATGTCATTCACTCTTTGAATCGATGCGGCGCCCCAATCCAAATTCAACTTCTTTAGTGCCCACATGGCCTTATGCTCTAGCTCTACCAGCAAATGACATGACTTCCCATAAACAAGTTGGTAGGGGGACATACCCATGAGAGTCTTGAATGCGGTGCGATAGGCCCATAGAGCATCATCAAGCCTTCTTGACCAATCCGTTCTATTGGCGTTCAGTCTTTGCAAGGATTTGCTTTATCTCTCTGTTTGACACTTCCACCTTCCCATTAGACTGTGGATGGTAAGGAGTAGCTACATTGTGACGAACTCCATATTTCTCTAGCAACGCCTTGAACAACTTATTACAAAAGTGAGAACCTTCATCGCTGATAATCGCCCTAGGTGTACCAAATCTGGAGAAAATACTCTTTTTCAGGAATGCGGTGACACTCATTCCCTCATTGTTTAAAAGCGCAATTAATTCCACCCATTTCTATACATAGTCAACCGCAACAAGAATATACTTCATCCCATGTGAAATCACGAACGACCCTACGAAGTCAAGGCCCCAAACATCAAATAACTCAATCACCAAGATCGGATTCATAGGTAGCTCTTGCCTCTTTGAAATTCCTCATTCTCTTTGGCAACGATCACAAGACTTGGCAAAATTATGAGCATCTTGGTGGATGGTAGGCCAGTAATACCTAGACTGCAAGATTTTATGAGCAGTCCGTATACCACTATGATGCCCACCAATAGGTGATGAATGACACTCCTGTAGTATACTCATCATCTCAACCACGGGCACAAAGTGACGAATAATCCCATCAGCACAAATACAGAACAAGTAAGGCTCATCCCAAAACAACTTCTTCACATCATGCATAAACTTTTTCCTTTGGTGAAATGACAAATCCGATGGGACCAGATCACTTGCCAAGTAGTTAGCAAAATCTGCGAACCAAGGAATAAGATCATAAGAAGAAGCCAATACCTGCTCGTCTGGGAATACATCATTAATTTCAGCCCCATCTCCTAGATTGAGCATAGCTTCCTCCTCTAATCTGGACAAATGATTGGCAACTTGATTCTCTGTCCCCTTTCTGTCCTTCACCTCAAAATCGAACTCTTGCATCAACAATACCCATCCGATCAACCTCGGTCTTACATCCTTTTTAGCCATCAGATACCTCAATGCAGAATGGTCAGTATGCACTATGACCTTAGTACCAAGAAAGTAGGATCAAAATTTCTCGAATGCGAAAACCACAGCAAGGAGTTCTTGTTCAGTCACCGTATATTTCTTTTAAGCCACATTCAGAGCTTTGTTGGCAAAATAAATTGGATGAAGAATCTTCTCTCGACTCTCTCCCAATACCACACCAAGCGCTACTCCACTCGCATCGCACATCACTTCAAACGGTTTCCCCCAATTTGGTGAAATAATGATAGGTGCGAAAACTAGCTTTGCTTTTAACTCTCCAAATGCTCTCAGACAAGCATCATCAAAATCACACTTACACTCCTTTTCGGGCAGTTTGCACAATGGGTGTGCAATTTTAGAGAAATCCTTGATAAACCTCTAATAAAAACCTGCATGCCCAAGAAAACTTCAAACACCTTTAACAAAGATAGGTGGTGGAAGCTTTTCTATTACCTCAACTTTAGCTCTATCTACCTCAATACCCTTCTCAGAAATCCGATGACCCTGAACGATCCCCTATTTCACCATGAAGTGGCACTTTTCCCAATTGAGCACAAGATTGCACTCTTCACACCTTTTCAGTACCACGATCAGATGCATCAAACAACCATCAAATGAGTCAACTACCACATAGAAATCATCAATAAATACCTCAATATTATCCTCTACCATATCTGAAAATATCAACTTCATGCAATGCTGGAAGGTCGCTGGAGCATTACATAACCCAAATGACATCCTTTTGAAGGCGAAAGTCCCACAAGGACAAGTGAAAGTGGTCTTTTCTTGGTCTTCCGGAGCTATAGAGATCTGATTGTAGTTCGAATACCCATCAATAAAGCAATACCAACCCTTACCAGCAAGGCGATGCAACATCTGATCCATGAACGACATGGGGAAGTGATCCTTTTTTGTCCAAGCATTCAGTTTGTGGTAGTCCATGCATACTCTCCGTCCAGTCACTGCCCTCATCGGAACAAGCTCATTTTTCGCATTAGGAACCACATTCATCCCACCTTTCTTAGGTACACACTGAACATGACAGACCCAACTACTATCTGCAATGGGGTATATGACTCCAACATCTAACCATTTGATGATTTCCTTTTTCACTACCTCTTGCATAGGCATATTTAGTCTCCTTTGGTGCTCAATACTAAGCTTGCTGTCCAGCATGAGTTGGATTTTATGAGAACAAATGCCAGGAGGAATCCTAATAATGTCTGCAATAGTCCATCTGATAGTCCGCTTGAACCTCTTCAACACATAAACCAATGCCTCAACTTGTACCTCACTCAAATCGGCCGCAATGATTACCGGTAAAGTACCATCTCTTCCCAAGAATACATACCTCAAATGCGATGGTAGAACCTTGAGCTCCAATTTTAGAGCTTCTACCACATACGGTTTAGCGGGCAGAGAGTCGTGATTCTTCATATCTAGCTCCAATTTCTTTGGTTTGGGATGGAATTTGAACCTATCAAGTGCAGCAACTAGTTTATCATAGTGTTCAATACCATCACCCTCAAAATTCATCAGGACCGCTGCCAGTGCATTAACACCTAACCTCTCTTCAATAGACACATCAGAACCTCGCTCCACAATATGATTCACCACTGATACTAACTTCAGATCACTTTCCTGCTTCATAGACCTACAAATGTTGAAAGTTACCTCTTCATTTTTCAATCAGAACTTCATCTGCCCTCTCTCCATATCGACCAAGGTGCGCCTAGTAACAAGGAATGGTCTCCCTAAGATGATGGGAACCTCAAAATCAACCTCATAATCAAGTATCACAAAATCCAGTGGAAAAATAAATGACTCCACTTTCACAAGGACATCTGGGAGACCTTCAATGGGCTTCTTCATAGTTCTATCGGCCATGAGTAGTCGCATCGCAGTCAGTTTTAGAGCCCCTAAACCCAACTTCTTGTAGATAGACAATGGCATCAGATTAATGCTAGCACCCAAATCACACAACACCTTCACAAAATGCAACAACCCAATGGTACAAGGAATAGTGAAAGCTCTAGGATCCTCTTTCTTTTGCACAAGTGACCTTGTAGCAATAGCACTGCAATGTTGCAACCTCTCATCATTCTCAAAACTGACGGCCCTCTTCTTGGTCACCAAATCTTTCATAAACTTTGTATACCCAGGCATTTGTTCCAAAGCTTCTATCAACAGAACATTGATGGAAAGCTGTTTCAATATAGTTATGAACCTGCGGTAGTTTCCTTCTTCGGTCTTCTTCACCAATCTCTGTGGGAATGGAGGTAGAGGTCTAGGCATGGGAACAACTTTTTGGATCACCTCCACTTCCTTCTCTGTAGCAATTTTAGGCTCTCCAGTAACCTCAATTTCATCTTCATCTCTTTCTACCACAATTTCAACCTTAGACGGCATAGGGGGATCAATGGTCTGTTTACCTCTTCGAGTAGTGACTGCCATACAATGCCTATCATTCTTTAGATTCTGGATGGTGTTGCTAGGAAGAGTACCAGGCTGACGTGGGTTCACAGTAGTTGACAATTGATTAAACTGCTGCTCAAGTGTCTTTATCCACGCTGCATGGGCATCTACTTTTTGGCCGATTCCAGACAAGTTATTCTGCATCTCTTTTACAGGCTCATCAGTCACATCAAACTTCTTCATCATCTTCTGCATCATATCCTCAATGCGTGACATACTACCCCCAACTTCTGTATTACCAGATTCTCAATTCGCATGTGGAACATAAGGCCCAACTCTCTTATTTCTGTTGCCATAGTTGTTCCGATTGTAGTTGTTATCACGACTGTGGTTCCCATCCCGGACATAGTTTCCCTCTCAATTGTAGTTTCTATAGTTTCGACCTTGGTTTCCTTGACCCTTGAGCCAATTATCTGAGTTGGAACCTTGGGTGTTGTCTTGGAAACCCCCCCGTATGATCATTTACAAAATAGGCATCCTCCTCATAGTAGCATTCCTCAACTGGTGGTGGCGGAGTTCTAGTTAAGTAATTTACTGCATTCACCTTTTCTACACTGCCGCTCACATGCTTCAATACCAACCCAAGTTATGTCCTTATCTGAGCCATCTCCTCACGAATGTCATCAACAGATTGACTAGGTGCAACTTGAACTGCAGATGTGCTTCTTTAAGTGTCTGACTTTTTAGTGCTCCATACAAAAGCGCACTCACCATATGATCCTCCAGCAATAGTATCCAGCACAACCTTTCCATTGTCATCTTGACCTCTGTAGAAGTACCCCTTCAGTGACTCATCATCGATGCGGTGATTCAAAACACTTCTTATGAATGTAGTGAACCTATCCGATGAACTGCTCACAGACTGTCTAGGTAGTGCTACAAAATTGTTCAGCTTGTCCTTGTGATTTATCTTCTTAGACAATGGGAAATACTTTTCCATGAATGCCTTATGCAATTGGTCCCATGTATGAATTGAGTTATATGAAAGCTCAAAAAACCACACCGCAACATCACTGGTCAATGATAGAAGGAATACTCTCAAACCTATTACATTCATATCCAACTCCGGTCACCCCACACAACTCTTGCAGACACTTCTCAATTTATCCATGTGACCTTGCATCATCTTCCGAAGCTAGACTAGAAGACAACCCTCTTGCTGTAAGCATTTGCATCAAATTGCTGGTCACCATAAATGTATCCCCTGGAGGTAGAGGAGGGAGAACAATAGGTCCTTATGATTCAATTGTATTGCAGTCGACCCTGTAGTTATCACGCAACCTTGGTTCTGGCGGATTCTGTACCCTCAATGCATCTCCGAGTAGATTACCACCACAAACCTGAGCATTCTCATTATTCACTTCTTCCTCATGCTCTTCTATGACTGATTATTATGGACCCTTTGATTTGACATTTTTCTCAAGGTCTTGCTTAGTTCAGGGTCGTATGGGGTCAATGGTTCACCTCGACTCCGTGTACTTGACATACACTAGAGTAGAAACCTATAGAAAACAAAAACAAAAGAAAACATAAAATTAGGAAATACTGGACTAAAGTTTAATAATGTAGTTAAACTTAATCCAAAAGACTTATTCCCAGGCAGCGGCGCCAAAATTTAATACTCTCAAATTACACTTCCCTAAAGAAATATAAGCGGTCGTTGTCAAATAAGAACCCAAGTTGTAGGTTGGGGTCGATCCCATGAGGAATATGGTTCAAACTTAAACTTAACTCACTACTATATCCGTTTAGTGAAACTATTTCCGAAACAAATAATTTAAGGGGGGGGGGTTGTTGTAAGAAAATAACCGATTGTTTTTTATGTAACAAGTGAGCAATATTCAAACTTTGAGTTATCAATATGAGAGAAAAACTAGGGTGTATGTGTTCCCCATAAGGTCTTAATGCGGTAATCCTAATAATAGTAATCCTTTCCTAGTGTTTTACATGCAAAGTTGGTAAGATAGGTATCCCTAAGTGATTGGTCCTCCAAATAAGGAATTTCACTACGTACCTTGGTCCGCGTATGAGTGTATACTTTACTAACCCTTACCTTTACCTTATATTAGACATCACATAAATGTATGGCTTACTTTTCACCCTCACACCAATTGACATTAGACTATAAGATAATATCCACTAAATCTCTGTTGTTAATTCTTTTCTCATTCATTACCTCCTTTGTTCGGGAAGTAGGAACGAGGAGAGTTCTAACGTTGACCACCGTTAAGAAGAGTTCTAAGCGAAAAAATTACCAATACATGCATAAACACTATTCAAGAATTACTTATTTATTATTCACACATTGTTAATTGCTCATGTATCCCATAACCCTAATTGTAGACCTAGCTACTCATTCTTGAAAGAACACAATTCATGTTTTGATAAGAAGAATTCATGAACTTACATTTAGAGTAGATGAAACTAAAATCTCTAATTGAATTGCAAAGTTAAAATCTTATAAAACAAAATCCAGAAATCAAACTGCGAAAGTTGCAAGTTAATTCCACAAAATGCCAAGAACTGAAAGTAAACAATTATGTCTAACCCCTAAAAATGAGGTTTACATACCCTATTTATAGAAATAACATGTCCAAAACAAAAAGAAAACAAAATAAGGAAATAAGCAGTCTGGACGTGGTTTTTGTCGACGACACGACCTACGGACCGTGAGTTGACCTATGGTCCGTAGGTCGCCCTCCGTGGCTTAACACTTAGCACTTTTCAGTAGGGCCTAGAACCTTCACTCTCAGGTCATCAATGACAGACGTGCATGATGAACCATGGGTTGATCCACGGTCCATGGGTCCTCTTTTATGGCTCCACACTTAGGATTTTTCATCACGTACAGGAACCCCAACTCTCTGAACTCATCGATGGATGTGCAGGATGGCCCATGGGTTGACCTACGGCCTGTCAGTCGCTTCGTAGTTACACACTTGGTCAGAATTCCCTGATGATCCATCCACGCCTGCCCAACAACGGCCCATCATAGGACCTACGGTCCGTGGATCACTCCGTGAGTGGCTACTACTACATAATTTCAGTTTTCATCTCCATCAACTGCGTACCAAGCTTATTTCCTGCAAACATGATACAAAATACATTATTTCTAATACAATTTAGCCCTAGACACACACAACTTCTAAGTGAAATAATAAAAAATACCGTAAACTCACGGTATATCAACACCCTCAACATAAAGATGTTGTTTGTCCTCAAGCGACACACTAAAACTCTAAACAACACTTGTGTAGAAGAAGACATACAAACTCAAGCAATCACATGGCCTTTTCAATCCATTCCATTTTCTTAGTGTAAATCTTTTCTATTAGACTTAACAAACTAACTCATACGAATCAAACTGCTGGTCCTTATGATTTAGCTTCTTAGACAACGGGAAATACTTTTCCATGAATACCTTATGCAATTGGTCCCATGTATAAATCGAGTTATATGGAAGATTAGAAAACCACACCGCAACATCACCGATCACTGATAGAGGGAAGAATCTCAAACCTATGACGTTAATATCCATCTCCGGTCGCCCAAAAAAACTCTTGCAGACACTTCTTAATATAGCCGTGTGACCATGCGAATCTTCAGAAGCTAGACCAGAAAACAACCCTCTTACTGTAAGCATTTGCATCGAACTGCTTCTCAACACAAATGTATGCCCTGGAGGTAGAGGAGGGAGAACAATAGGTCCTTCTGATTCAACTGTATTGAAGTCGACCCTGTATTTATCATGCAACCTTGCATCTGGAAGATTTTGTACCCTCAATGCATCTCTGAATAGAATACCACCACGAACTTGAGCATTCTCATTATTCACTTCTTCCTCATGCTCCTCTATGACTGGATTATTTGGACCCCTTGATTTGCCAGTTTTTTCTCAAAGTCTTTCTTAGTTCAGGGTTGTATGGGGTCAATGGTTCACCTCGACTCTGTGTACTTGGCATACACTAGAGTAGAAACCTGTAGAAAACAAAAATAAAAGAACACGTAAAATTAGGAAATACTTGACTAGAGTTCAATAATGTTGTTAAACTTAATCCAAAAGCCTTATTCCCCGACAGCAGCGCCAAAATTTGATACGCTCAAATTACACTTCCCTGAAGAAGTATAAGTGGTCTTCGTCAAATAAAAAACCCAACTTGTAGGTTTGGGTCGATCCCACGAGGAATATGGTTCAGACTTAAACTTAACTTACTACTATATCGGTTTAGTCAAACTATTTCCAAAACAAGTAATTTAAGGAGGGGGGTTGTAAGCACATAACCGATTGTTGTTTATGTAACAAGTGAGCAAGATTCAAACTTCGAGTTATCAATATGAGAGAGAAACTAGGGTGTATGTGTAGTGCATGGAGCAGTAGGGGAGGTCCTGGTGGCTGGAGAAATGTACTCATCATCATCCTCAATGATCATACGCCACGAAGGAGCGACAAACTTGGACTTGCCCTTAGCGGCATATATGGGAGCTTGCTTAGGAGACATGGTACCCGTAGAAGCTTAGTTAATACCAAAACAAGCCAATAAAACACTAGGAAGAATTTTAGAACAAGTGAGTAAGATTCAAACTTTGATTTATCAATATGAGAGAGATATTAGGGCGTATGTATTCCCCATAAGCTCATAACGCGGTAATCCTAATAATAATAATCCTTTACTAGTATTTTACATGCAAAGTTGGTAACATAGGTATCCTAAGTGATTGGTCCTCCAAATAGGGAATTTCACTACGCACCTTAGTCCAGCTACAAGTGTATACTTTACTAACCTTTACCTTTACCTCATATTAGACATCACATAAATGTATGGCTTTGTTTTCACCCTCACACCAATTGACATTAGACTATAGATAGCATCCACTAAATCTCTGTTGTTCATTCTTTTCGCATTCATTACCTCTTTGGTCCGTTAAGTAGGTACGAGGCTAGTTCTAAAGTTGGCCACCGTTGAAAATACTTCTAGGCGAAAGAATTACCAATACATGCATAAACACTATTAATGAATTGCTTAATTATTATTCATACATTGTTAATTGATCATGGTTCCCACAACCCTAGTTGTGGATTTAGCTACTCATGCTTGAAAGAACACAATTCATGTTTTGATAAAAAGAATTCATGAACTTGCAAAATCTCCAATTGAATTGCAAATTTAAAATCTTATAAAATGAAATACAGAAATCAAACTGCTAAAGTTGCAAGTTATTTCCACAAAATACCAAGAACTAAAAGTAAACAATAATGTTTAACCCCCAAAAATGAGGCTTACATACCCTATTTATTGAAAAACATGTCCTAAACAAAAAAGGAAACAAAAAAAGAAATAAGTTGTTTGGACACGGTTTCTGTCGATGAAACAACCTACGGACCATAGGTCGACCTACAGTCCATAGGTCGCCCTCCGTGGTTTAACACTTAGCACTTTTCAGCAGGTCGTGGAAGCTTCACTCTCAGATAATCAACGACGGACATGCCGGATGGACTGTGGGTCGATCCACGGTCTGTAGGTCCTCTTCCATGGCTCCACACTTAGGATTTTTCATCAGGTACTGGAACTCCAACTCTCTGAACTCATCGATGAATGTGCAGGATGGCCTGTGGGTCGACCTACGGTTCGTCAATCACTTCTTAGTTCCATACTTGGTCAGAATTCCCTGATAATCCATCCACGTCTATCCAACGACGGCCCGTCATAGGACCTATGGTCCCTGGGTCACTTCGTGAGTGGCTACTTCTGCATAATTTTAGATGTCATCTCCATCAAGTACCAAGCTTATTTCCTGCAAACATGATACAAAACACACTATTTCTGATACAATAGAGCCCTAGACACACACAACCTCTAAGTGAAATGCATAAAAAATAACGTAAACTCACGGTATATCAAGTTTTCTGAACTCTCCCCAATATCAGTGCTCAATACTACTCCTAATAATATATATACTCTTCCTCAAATGTATTAAAACGTACTCTTTTTCTAGTTTCACATAACTGCTCAAACTATCCTATTAAAAGAGGTAACTGCTCTGAAATATATCTGAAACTCATTGCTTATTTACAAAACAAGATTTCTCTTTGCTCATTGTAAAAATACATTTCGGGTTGAGATAATCACTCAAAAAGGGACTCTTTAAGAGGTAATTGCTCTGTACTCAATCTTTTTGAAAAATCTTTTAAATTTTGTCAAAAACAATATATGCTCTTTCTTCATATAAAAATGAAACATTTGGGAAAATACTTAATTCCCTTATACTCTTGCTTAAGCCCTGGTTAAGCTCTTTCTCAAACTCCTCTTTACTTTGTCAAAACTCAGTTTAAACAATTATGTTTTGTTTAAAAGATTCTCAATAAGAGCTCAATGAATACTCAGAAAATAGGGTTCATGCTGAATAATAGACATGAATAATCAACTCAAGAATCTCAATGGAAGATATAGAAACTCAATAAACAGGAAATATAATTCAATAATAAGGAAATAGAATTAAATAATCAGTAACTCTAGAACTTAGAACTCAAATCAACTCAACTCAAGAATACTCAAATCTAAGGATAGAACCCTAGATTAATCTTTTACTGATTTGAAAGTAGATGTATCGCGTGTGGATGAACTAGTCGAATACAGTGATAGCCTTACATACTTGGAAAAATGAAGTTCTTGGCGAAATCGACGAAACTCAAAAAACACTCGAAACCTTAGATTTTCTCCTCTTGAAATCTTGTTCTAAGGACTTGAAGTATTAATGTATGTAAAAGAACTGATTAACACTTTATAAGCCCTTAACTAAGTGTAAAACATCTTGGTTTAGGCTTAGAATAGATATTAAAATGATGTAGTTTAAGTACCAAACGCATAGGGGAAAGACCAAAATGACCCCAACTTAAAAACTTACGAAGTGCCTTAAAAGGGAGGCTTTAGGGACCTTTTAGGGCACCACGGTCCTTCAAAAACTTCACTGGCCATATAGCCATCCGGTAAACTTTGAGTGTCTGACAGGGCCTTACTAAAACATGCAAAACCTTTTACTCCAAACTCAAAATGAGGCAAACTTGGTGGCCTTGGAAAGAGGACTCAAAGACCCTTAATTTGATTAGTTATGGGACACCTAATTCCTTATGTTCTGAGAGATATGGTTGTTTGAAGTTGACCTTACACATAAAAGTTGATGGGTGACTTGTACGTACCCTAAAAAGGACCGTACATGCCACCACAAATCGTCTAGGGTCCCTTCTAGGTGACTTACCACTTAGCAGCTCTAGACGGTTGTGCACCTTGCCCTAAACAGACCGTGGTCCCTTTCACGAGTCGTTTAGGCTTCAGTGAAAGGTCCATAGTCTGTTTTAGGGTTTTGGACATGCTTGTTAATCCTTTTTAACTTTTTTCCAAGTGTGAGGTATTAAACGAACGATTCAAATTTTTAAGTGTTGAGTTGTGAGGTCTAATATAATTATTTGGGTCTTAGCTTAGAAATTTTCTGTGTGTTACAAGGGGCTGGTAGGGGGTGGGGTAGGCATGAATTGAAAAAATGTAAATTTAAAAAAATTCAAATATATTTTAAAATCTTTTTTGGCGGGGGTAGGGGTAGTCAAAGGTATAGGGGGTGGGGGGAAAGGTGTAAAATCCCGCCTTATAATGAGCTAACTTTAGAAAGAACTTATTTGGAAAGAGCTATTTTGAGAATTTTGCAAGTTATGCTTAAGTTGTGAGTTTTGGGTCAACTTCAAATGACCATAACTTTCAGTACATGATGAGTTAGGTGACTCATCAGATATCAAATGAAAGGTCTTTTAATCCTCTTTCCAACGCCACCAAGTTTGCTAAGTTTTGAGTTCGGATGATTGATATATGCCCGTCTGAAGTCAGCTTGTCCAGTTAAGGAAAATTACCCAAATTAATGAGGGGTATTTTGGTATTTTTCTTACCCCATCGGCTTATAACATTTTTAGTAATATTTTTGGAGTCAAAACTGATTTTGGTAAGTTTTTACAATTGTAAATACGCTTAGGGTTTTTAGAGGAGTTCAAGAAGAGGAAAATAGGAGAAAAGGAAGAACGATCAAGATTCTTGTAATCTTCGAGGGGTTTTCGCCAAGGATTCGATACTAAGAGGTATGTAAGCTTCCACAGTGATGGGTTCGTTCACCCACACTCCAATAATGATTTACATTATTGAATTCATCCATGAGATTGAGTATATTGAGGTTCTTGATGAAATTCTTGATGAAATTCTTGAGGTGTTGTCCTTCTTTCTAGAATTTTGATATTTGGTTGAGTTCTTGAGGTGAGTATAATGTTAATGAGTATTGTTATTGAGGGTTTTCGAGTAGATTTTCATGTATTTAAGTTGGGTAAACGAATCTAAGAGTGTTTGAAAAAAGCGATTCGATTCTAGGCAAATTAGGGTCAGAAAATGAGAACCAAAATTTGTCGGATTTTCTAGGCAAGGAGCTGGCGCGCCATGCTAGTAGTGCACCAGGATGAGCTCTCTAAAGTTTAGGGGCTTGCGACCCGTGCCACTCAGTGTGCCAGGGTCGCCTGCGTCCATCTTTTTTCAGTCGTTTGACCCGTCTGAGTTATTTTAAAGGGTACCTTTACTCTTTTCTTATTCTAAATACATCTAAACATCGAGAGATCCTTCATAACATGAATCATAACCCTTGAGTTCATAATTCAAATTCAAGGTAGAGTTAAGAGTACAGTCTTGCGAGTTCTTTCGAGTCATTTTAAGAAGTCTTTTACAATCTTTTATAACTTTTAAGACTTGAGTTCTTGAGTTTGAGGATGAAGAGGGTTGTGTTTCATTTTTCAAAATTAATATATGGGAACTAAGTATTCCCAAGATTAAATAGTTTTACATTAAAAAAGAGAGGAAACATCAATTTCCAAATGAGTTCATGAGGAGTTTTTGAGTATAAACTCTTTTAAATGAACTTTTTTGAGTAATAATCTCTAAGCTTGAGGATGAGGAAATGTTTTTAACCATATGAGCTGAGTTATATTTTTTGGATTAGTATTAAGCACCGATATGGGGAGGAGTTCATACAACTCAAAGTCGTCATAAACCATGTAGCCAACGTAGGTAGAAAGGGTCATACGTTTTAGATGATTCCTTATTGCTTTTTAAGCATAGCTTAGTGGATGTACTTAGTCGAGGATGTCTTATACTATTGCAAGGTATAAGACAGTTCTGGCAGCGTGGGAGAGATGTTGTATCATCACATAGCTCATAGTGATGGTTGTCGGTTAGAGAATCTCCCAAATTGAGTTTTGTTTTATCTTTACATACAAATAAGAGTTATCATTGTATATTCAAATATATTGAGTTGTTATCTACTGTTTTAAATGCTTTGTCTAAAATACATCTTTATTGTTGTTTTTATAATGTATTGAGTTGAGTAGAGTTAAGGTGAGTCTATTTCCTTCTTTCCATGTTCAAGCTTTTACGTTATGTTCAGTATTCCCCTTACATACTCGTACATTCAATGTAATGATGCCATTTGGCCTGCATCATTTCATGATGCAGATATAGGAGATCAAGGTCATCAACAGGCGCTTCATTGATACCATAGCAATTCGAGTTAGCTTTGGTGAGCCTCCTTGCTTCTGGAGGATCCCTTATTTATTTCTTTTATTTCAGGTTAGTTAGGATGATGGGGGGTCTTGTCCCGACATACCTCATAGTATTAAAGTCTTCAAAGATAGATAGTAGCAGTTGATGAGTCTTTTCATTCCTTTGTTAAATGTTTTAAAGACTTGAGTAGCCTATTTCTGGCTAGTTGAATATTCTATTATATTTTGAGTTATTCACTTGAGAAATTTGAGTTAAAACTTTATATTTGAGTTCATCTGATGTTGAGTAAGTGTTTCGCTGAGTGTTGAGCCAGGCCAAGGGTTTGCTTGGGGCCGACAATGGTTCTCGAGTGTCGGCCACGTCCAGGGTGTAGGCTCGGGGCGTGATAAACTTGGTATCATAGCACTGAGTTTGAGAGTGCTATGGTGTCTATGAAGTCGTGTCTATAGAGTCCTAGTTATCGGTGTTAAGCGCGCCACATCTATAATTAAGAGACTGCGACATTTAAGAACTATCTCACTTCTTTCATACTCTTTTCAAGCGATAGAGTTCAACTCTATAAAAGTTTCTTTCTAATTCGTGCTTGCACGTATCTTTCAGATCATGCCTCCAAGGAGAGCTATTTGAGGTCATCCTGCTAGGAGAAATGTTGATCCCCAGGATCAAGGGGTCCCCAATGCACCAAAAGTGCAACCCCAAGGAGAGGTCACTAATGTCGAGTTTCGGGATGCTATAAGAATGTTTAGTCAAGTTGTAACCAACCAAGCTGGGCAACAGAGAGAGTATGGACTAGATGTTGCTGATACATCCAGAATCTGTGAGTTCTTAAGGATGAATAGTCCAGACTTCACCGGTTCAAGTGTCACTAAGGATCCGGAAAACTTTGTGGAGGATCTGCAGAAGGTGTTTGAGGTTATGCATGTTGCTGATGCTGAGCGTGTGGAACTAGCTGTATACCAATTGAAGGGTATTGCTAGAGTTTGATATGACCAATGAAAGAAGAGTAAAGCTGAGGGTGCACCAATTATGAGCTGGGCTGCGTTCGAAAGTGCCTTCATGGGGCATTTCTTTCCTCGTGAGCTGAGAGAGGCAAATGTAAGAGAATTCCTCACTCTTAAGAAGGAATCCATGAGTGTGCATGAGTACAACCTCAAGTACATTCAACTTTCCCGTTATGCTTCAATGATGGTTGTTGATATGAGGAGCATGATGAGCTTATTTGTGTATGAGTTGTCTTGTCTATCAAGCAAAGAGGGTAAGGCTGCAATGTTGATGGAGGACATGAACATATCAAGGCTGATGATCCATGTGCATGTCACGACCCAGGAGTACCCCCTAGATGTAACATGGCACATAGAACCCCGAAAGACTCCATTGAAGCCACTTAGCATATCATAACATAAGATAATAAAAAAGTATGGAAATATAAAACATTTTTCAATACAATCTAAGTCTCATAAAATGAAGCGAAAGTTTATTACACTTGTATCAAACCATCTAATACTTGAAAAGAGTTAGGGACATAGCCCATACAAAACTTCTAAACATAAAAGAAAGACATATAATTAAAGGGTGATCATGTCCTCGATGCTAAGAGGACTCACCAAAACTTATCTTCTTGATGTACTATGAACCTAGCAACTAGGATGGAAGTCAATATCACAGAACCCTACATTTGATAAAAATGTAGGCAAAAGTATGCGTTAGTACAATAATGTACTAAATATGATGGCTAGCATAAATCATCAACATAAACATATTAGAGGCATTAGTCAACACAAGACATATGCCATATAATCATAAGAGACAATAACATAAGTCATAAGTATAAGAGACATCATCATAAGACATAGGCTATAACATGGTAGACAATAATCATAACTTGTGATCATAATAGATAACATCATAGTCATAGGCATAATCAATGCATTTAGAACAACATAACATAATAGAAACACTACATAAGTCACCTCAAGGCAAGCTTGTGCAATGCATGGATAAGACCCCATAATCTCACCCATGTTAAGCAAGTCACTTTAGGCCCTCTTTCATAATTATGATCTTTTGATCTCATCCTTAGCTTATTTCTCATAGACAAGGGAACATTCACCTTTAGTCACACATGTATTGGGAGGGCCTTTCAAGCTACACTCCAAACTAAGTATACATCATAAGCATAAGTCATAGGCATATTCATAACAAAGATCACCATAACATAAGAGAACATACCATAATTACCATCAAAGCATACTTGTGCAATGCATGAATAAGACCCATAATCCCACCCATGCCAAGTAAAGCTTCTTGAGTAACCATATTTCATACTAGACTTGACCTTGTGGGAATTAGCCTTAACCGACATAGACCATATGAGTTTAACATGGAATCCGGTGTTACCCACACCGAAAAGGGTTGTCCTACTTGCCTAATGTAGAACCATGGTTTGTTAGCTTTAGGTGGATCCATTAGCTAACTAACCTACGGGAGAGCGTAGTTTATGGGATAAGGAGATTGTAACTAGAAACCCGGCCTTTCTTAATGGGGGAGCATGAGATTGCTTCTAGAAATCCGGCCTTTCTTAACGGGGGAGCTTCCATCTCATATTCAATATCCACTCGGTGCTAAGCATAAATCCCACGGAGTACTTATTAAGTCATAACTTGTTTCATTTGGAATATCTCATTAGATCATGAGTGAGAATAACCTTTCACCATCTATGTCTACATGTAACATTAGATTCAATTAGGTTAGAAAGCCTTTCAACCTTAAAATCATCATTATGTGAGAAAACCTTTCTCATCATGTCATGTTCATTTTGTGTTCATGAGAATGGCCTTTCAATCAACACTACAACATTATCAAAAACATGGACACTTCACTCTCAAAGTGTTCTTAAAGCATGCACATAGTCTTCATAAAACATGCACAATATCATATCTTTCCCTTTCAAGGATCAAGGCTCATATCAAATCAACACATCTAGAATGTCTACATTAGAGATGGATATAATCATAATTCAAGTAATCAAATCATTACATGCATAATATCATATACTCATAATATAGGTCATGTTGGTAAAGTCCTTCCACAATAATACCATATACAATTTAACATACATAATATCTTCACTCTCAAAGCCTTAACATTCCTAGTTCATTCATATTAGCTTTTACCCTTAATGCCCTAGAAATCACATTCATACATCAAGCCTTACTCTCAAAGCAATACTTCACATGGTCATAATATATGCCTAATTCTCAAGACAATATAACCACATGCTTCATTCTTAAGTGATTCAAATCAAATATAATCAGATAAACTCAATCTCAATCACCACACATCATGATTCATCTTACAAGCCCTAATCACATTCAATTTATGTCTACAAGCTTTAATTTTAGTCAATTCATATATAGGAGCTCTAATATCAAGTAATTCATAAATTAATTCATCAATCTTAGAAGGTTACATCTAAACCCTTAATTTCTCCTTTCATGGCATAAAACCCATTTACTTCAATTTCATATCTGTACACATGGGTTAGGCATGTAAACATGTAATTTCATCTTAAAAATATTATATACTATTAATTCAATCATAAACTACCATTATCCACTCTATTGGATCAACATACAATAATACCCACAATATATGAAGAAACCCTAACTAGAATTGGGGGTTCATCTTCACAATTGGAGGGAAACATGGGGGCTTCATGGATAAAAGGAGTCCATGAATGAATAATCCATCACACGTTGATTATAAATCCTACCAAACTTGAACACTGGAGACTTGACCTAGCTTTCCCCTCTTCTTCTTCTTGGAGTTTTCTAGAGAGAGAATTTTTTAGAGAAGATGAACTTTTGGGATTTGATTTGAGGTTTTGGAAATAATTGGGTGAATGGGTGTATTTTGAGTTAAAATACTTATATAGGTGTATAAAACTAAGGTAACACGACCCCACTTAATACCCATTCAAAAAGGAACTTCCCAAAATAACCATTCATTTAAGTAACCTGCCCAGGGACCACGAAAGGCCCCACAAGTCGTGGTCATGACCATGAGCGGTGGTCCTCTCCATGGACCTTGAGGTAGTGGCTAGGCCTTCATGACATGGCCCCCTCTTGAGGCTAAGTGAAGACCACAACCACTCCCACGGCCCTTAGTGGCCTTTACGATCCGTCAAGTGGCTCGTGGGGGAGGGTCTCACTTTGTGAAGCTTGGAAAGCACACTGCCTAGCCCACCAAAAACCACACCATGAGCGGTTGTGGTCACCACGAGCCTTGGTGGTGGTCGTGAGGTGGGGCAGTGTCTTGGTGATTTGGGGCTGCCTTTGCCCTTAGCTTGGGCCTTGCCTCTTTGCCTTGGGTCTTGTTACCCTCACTCTTATCCCTAGTTGGACTACTAAACTATGGGGTGTTACAGTGAAAAAGGTTGAAGAAGATAAGATGAGGGATAAAGAAGAGTTTCGAAACAAGAAGGCCAAGACAACAGAAAATGAGTCGGGGCAGCAGAAGAGCAATGCGAACCAGTCATCTTTTTTCAGAAAAAGCTAAATAGACCTGCTCCATCATCTACTAGTGCACCTAAACCAAAGAACAAAGTTGAGTTCACGAATCATAATTATCAGAACTTCAGATCTAGACCTGCACAGTCTCAAGGTAGTGTGGCAAAATGAGGTAATTGGACTCTTGCATGTGCTAAATGTGGTAGAAACCACCTAGGACCGTGTTTTGATGGCTCCGCTAGTTGGTTTAAGTGTGGTCAGACAAGTCACTTCATGAGAGAGTGCCCTAAGAATAGGCATGGTAATGATAATGGGGGCAATAGAGCCCAATCTGCTTCAGCAGCTCCGCCAGACATAGCTGAACCTAGAGGAGCTACTTCAAGGACAGGCATAGGGGCAAACCATCTATTTGCTATCACCAGTTGCAAGGATCTATAGTAATCCCCAGATGTTGTCACTGGTATGATCAAAGTATTTACTTTTGATGTATATGCATTGCTAGATCTAGGTGCGAGTCTATATTTTGTGACTCCTTACGTTGCTATAAGGTTTGACATTATTCCTGAACGACTTCTTGAGCCTGTCAGTGTTTCCACACATGTAGGTCAGTCTACTCTAGCTGAGAGAGTTTATTGTGATTGTACCATTTCTGTCAATCACAAGGACACCATGGCTGACTTAGTTGAGTTAGATATGGTAGAATTAGATGTAATTCTAGGTATGGACTGGCTTCATGCCTGTTATGTCTCATTTGATTGTAGAACCCTGAGTAGTTAAGTTTCAGTTTCCTAATGAGCAAGTTTTTAAGTGGAGGAGTAGTTCAACAATGCCTAAGGGTCATTTTATTTTGTACCTTAAGGCGAGAAAGTTAGTTTCCAAGGGGTGCATCTATTGCTTAGTCCAAGTTAATGACTCTAGTGTTGAGACACTACCTATACACTCTATTCCAGTTGTGAGTGAGTTTCCAGGGGTCTTTCCATATGATCTTCCCGGAGTCCCTCCTAAGAGAGAAATAGATTTCAGTATAGATATTCTTCTTGATACTCGTCCTATCTCTATTACGCCATATAGAATGGCTACAATTAAGTTGAAAAAGTTAAAAAAGTAGTTGAAAGACCTTCTAGATAAAGGTTTCATTCGACCAAGTGTCTCACCTTGGGCGCTGCTGTCTTATTTGTGAGGAAGAAGGATGGTTCACTTAGGATGTGTATTGATTACCACCAATTGAACATGGTTACTATAAAGAATAAGTATCCCCTTCGGAGAATTGATGATATTTTTATCAACTTCAGGGTGCCACTTGTTTTTCTAAGATAGACCTCAGATCTGGTTATCATAAATTGAGAGTAAGGGAAAGTGATATTCCAAAGACTGCATTCAAGACTAGCTATGGTCATTACGAGTTTTAGTCATGTCTTTTGGTTTGACTAATGCTCCTGCAACATTCATGGATCTTATGAACAAAGTGTTTAAGCCCTAACTGGATATGTTTGTTATCGTATTCATCGATGACATTCTGATTTATTCGAAGAATGAAGAGGATCGTGCTATTCATCTCAGAGTAGTTCTTCAAACTGTTAGAGATAGAGAATTGTATTCGAAATTTTCCAAGTATGAATTTTGGCTTGAGTCAGTGGCGTTCTTGGGCCACATTCTTTTTGGTGATGAGATTCAAGTTGACACTCAGAAGATTGAGGCAGTGCATAACTGGCCTAGACCCATATCTCAAACTGATATTATGAGTTTCCTGGGATTATAAAAGGTTTGTCGAGGGGTTTTCATCTATTTCATCCCTATTGACAAAGTTGACTCAGAAGACAACAAAGTTTCAATGGTTTGAAGCTTGTGAGAAAAACTTTCAGGAATTGAAAACTAGATTAACTACTGCCCCAATGTTGACCTTACCAGAACGTACACAAGGCTTTATTGTGTATTGTGATGCGTCTTGAGTTAGACTGGGTTTTTTATTGATGTAGAAGGGAAAAGTTATAGCTTATGCATCCAGACAACTTAAGATTCACGAGAGGAATTACTCAACCCATGATTTAGAGTTGGCTGCGGTAGTGTTTGCTTTCAAAATATGGCATTGATATTTCTATGGTGTTCATGTTGATGTGTTCACCGATCACAAGAGTCTTCAGCATGTATTCAGTCAGAAAGAGCATAATCTCAGACATAGGAGGTTGTTGGAGTTACTCAAGGATTATGACATGAGTATTCTCGATCAACCAGGTAAGGTTATTGTTGTTGATGGTGCTTTGAGTAGGTTTTCTATGGGCAGTACTTCCCATGTCGAGGAAAGCAATAAAGAGTTAGAAAAAGATGTGCATAGACTTGTACAATTGGGTTCTGGTTAATGGATTCAAATGAAGGTGGAGTGGAGGTGATGAATGGGTTTGAATCATCACTAGTGTCCAAAGCGAAAGAGAAACAAGACCAAGATCATGTTTCGCTTGAATTGAAGGCAAATGTTCATAAGCAGAAATCAATGGATTTTGATAAATGGGGAGATGGTGTATTAAGGTATTAAGGTAGATTATGTATACCAAAGGTGGATGAGCTCCAAGAGAGGATCATAGAGGAAGCTCATAGCTCCAGATATTCTATCCATCCTGGTTCTACAAAGATGTACCGTGACTTGAGAGAAGTCTATTGGTGGAGTAGTATGAAGATGTGTATTGCAAAGTTCGTTGCTAATTGCCCAAATTGCCAACAAGTCAAGGTAGAGTACTAGAGGCCCGGTGGTATGGCTTAGAACATAGATCTTTAGGAATGAAAATGGGAGATTATCAATATGGATATCATTACTGGTTTACTGCGTTCTTGCAGATAGCATGATTCAATTTTGGCAATTATAGATCGGATGACTAAATCAACCCATTTCTTACCGGTAACGACTACCTTTTCAGCAGAAGATTATGCCCCGTTGTATATTCAAGATGTAGTCAGACTTCATGGAGTTCCGGTATCCATCATTTCAGATAGAGGTGCGCAATTCGCCGTACAATTCTGGAAGTCTTTCCAGAAAGGTTTGGGTTCGAAGGTAAATTTGAGTACTGCTTTCCATCTTGAAACTGATGGTCAAACAGAGTGCACAATTCAGACTTTAAAGGATATGTTGAGGGTATGTGTGATCGATTTCAAGGTTAATTGGGATGATCATTTACCTCTCATTGAGTTTGCTTACAAAAATAGTTATCACTCCAGCATCTAGATGGCTCCTTATGAATCTCTTTATGGGAGAAGATGTAGATCTCCTATTGGATGGTTTGAAGTTGGTGAAGCTGGATTGATAGGACCAGACATAGTTCATCAAGCTATGGAGAAAGTGAAGGTCATTCAAGAAAGGTTGAAAATAGCGCAAAGTCGTCAGAAATCTTATACCGATGTTAGGAGGAGAGACTTAGAGTTTGAGGTGGATGATTGGGTGTATTTGAAGGTTTTTCCCATGAAGGGTGTTATGAGGTTTGGCAAAAAAGGGAAGTTTAGTCCTTGGTATATTGGTCCTTATAAGATATCCAAAAGGATTGGAAATGTAGCCTATGAGATGGAGCTACCGCTAGAGTTACCAACAGTTCATCCGGGATTCCATATTTCAACATTGAAGAAGTGTATGGGTGATCCTTCACTTATCATACCTACTGAAGATATTGGTATTAAGGATTGCCTATCTTATGAGGAGGTACCCGTTCAGATTTCAGATCGTCAAGTTCGCAAGTTGAGGACCAAGGAGGTAGCATCAGTCAAGGTTTTATGAAGGAACCAATTTGTTGAGAAAGCTACTTGGGAGGCTGAGGAGGATATGAAGAAGGGATACCACCATCTCTTTGCTTCCGGAGAAGCTTCAAACCAAGGTACTAATTCTTTCCTTGGTACTTTTTAAGTTGAAATGTTGTGTTAAATTGCATGTTTGGTGTTTGAGCTGGGTGTTAGATGTTTCCACCCTTAGTCTACTTAGTGTAATCTCATTTGAGGACGAATGTTCCCAAGGGGGAGATATTGTAATATCCCGCCTTATAAAGAGCTAAATTTAGAAAGAACTAATTTGGAAAGTGCTAATTTTAGAATTTTGCAAGTTATGCTTAAGTTGTGAGTTTTGGGTCAACTTCAAATGGCCATAACTTCCAGTACAGAATGAGTTAGGTGGCCCATAATATATCAAATGAAAGTTCCTTGAATCCTTTTTCCAATGCCACCAAGTTTACTAACTTTTGAGTTCAGATGAGGGAGATAAGCTCGTTTGAAGTCAGCCTGACCAGTTAAGGAAAGTTACCAGGATTAATGAGGGGTATTTTGGTCTTTTCCTTACCCCATCAGCTTATAGCACTTTTAGTAGTATTTTTGGGGTCAAAATTTATTTGGGTCAGTTTTTACAATCCTAAATACACTTAGGGTTTTGAGAGGAGTTCAAGAAGAGGAAAAGAGGAGAAACGGAAGAACGATCAAGATTCCTGCAATCTTTGAGGGGTTTTCACCAAGGATTCGATCCTAAGAGGTATGTAAGCTTCCATAGTGATGGGTTCTTTCACCCACACGTCAATCATGATTAACATTATCAAATTCATCCATGAGATTGAGTATATTGAGGTTCTTGATGAAATTATTGAGGTGTTGTCCTCCGTTCTTTAATTTTGATACTTGGTTGAGTTCTTGAGGTGAGGATCATGTTAATGAGTACTTTTCTTGAGGGTTTTCGAGTAGATTTTCATGTATTTAAGTTGGGTAAACGAATCTAAAAGGGTTTGGAAGAAACCATTCGATTCTAGGCGAATTAGGGAGAGAAAACAAGAAACAAATGGTAGGCGTGCCACACCAACAGTGCACCACGAAGAGCACTCTCAAGTTTAGGGACCGGCACCCCGTGCCACTCAGTATGCCAGGGTCGCCTGCCCCTGTCCTTTATCTGTCGTTTGACCTATCTGAGTTCTTTTAAATGGTACCTGGCCTTTACTACTTTATGATTCTAACTACTCTAAAATACATCTAAACATCGAGAGATCCTTCATAACATGAATCATAACCCTTGAATTCATAATTCAAATTCAAGGTAGAGTTAAGAATAAAGTCTTGAGAGTTCTTTCAATTTATTTTGAGAAATCTTTTACAGTCTTTTAAAACTTGTTTTAAGACTTGAGTACTTGAGTTTGAGGATGAGGAGAGTTGAGTTTAAATTTTCAAAATGAATATATGGGAACTAAGTATTCCCAAGAGTAAATATTTTCACATTTAAAAAGAGAGGAAACATCGATTTCCAAATGAGTTTATGAGGAGTTTTTGAGTATAATATCTTTTAAATGAACTTTTTTGAGTTATAATTTCAAAGCTTGAGGATGAGGAAATGTTTTTAAACATATGAGCTGAGTTATAATTTTCGGAGTAGTATTGAGCACCGATATGGGGACGAGTTCATACAACTCAAAGTTTTCATAAACCATGTAGCGAACGTGGGTAGAAAAGGGTCATACTTCTTAGATGATTCCTTATTGATTTTTAAGCATAGATTAGTGGATCCACTTAGTTGAGGATGTCTTCTACTCTGGCAAGGTGTAGGACAGTTCTGGCAGCATGAGCGAGACGTTGTATTATCACATAGCTCATAGTAATGGTTGTCGGTTAGATAATCTCCCAAATTGATTTAGTTTGTATCCTTACATACACATAAAAGTTATTATTGTATGATTAAATACATTGAGTTATTATCTACTATTTTAAATCCTTTATATAAACTGCATCTTTTTTGTTGTTTTTATAATGTAATAAGTTGAGGCAGAGCTGAGGTGAGTATGTTTCCTTCTTTTCAAGTTCAAGATTTTATGTTATGTTTAGTATTTCCCTTACATGCTCGTACATTCAATGTATCAAGGTCATCAACAGGCCCTTCGTTGATACCATAGTAGTTTGAGTTTGCTTTGGTGAGCCTCCTTGCTTCCGGAGGATCCCTTATTTATTTCCATTATTTCAATTTTTTTAGGATGATAGGGGGTCTCGTCGCAGTATCTCTCATATTATTAGAGGCTTCATAGATAGACAGTAGCATTTGAGAAGTCCTTTCATTTCTTTGTTAAATGTTTTAAAGACTTGAGTTTCCTATTTCTGGCTAGTTGAATATTCTATTATATTCTGAGTTATTCGCTTGAAACATTTGAGTTAAAACCTTATATTTGAGTTCGTCTGATGTTTAGTAAGTCTTCCGCTGAGAGTTGAGCCATTCCAACGATTCGCTTGGGGCCAGCAATGGTTCTCGAGTGTTGGTCATGTCCAAGGTGTAGGCTCGGGGAATGATAGGGGGTAAAAAATCAAAAAAATTAAAATTTGAACTATTTTATAAAATAAAATTTTAAGTTGTTTAGTTTTTTAATTGGGAGGGTCGGGGTAAAGGGTGAGGTAAAAATAGACCCTTAAACTTTTCCCTAAATTTTAATTAGACACTACAACTCAATTTTGTTCCATTTTAGTACTTCAACTTCAATTTCATGTTCCATTTAGACACTTCTATTTTATGTGCAGAGTGTGTGCATCACACTTTCTCTAAGAGAGTGAAAGCCAAAAAAAGTATTTTTTTCTTTAAAAATAAAATGTAACACCCCAGAAAATTTTGATCTATGACTTGAGCCATCCTTCTTAGTGAATAATTTTTTTCGAGCAATTTAAAATATCTTAAGTGTTAAGGTCACTAGATGTAGCACTTTGAGTTCCAAAAAGAACTAAATTGGAAATAGCAAAATCTGAAATTTAGCAAGTTATTCTTAAGTTATGAGTTTTGGGTCAAATTAAAACGAACATAACTCTTAGTACATTATGTGTTAGGTGGGCTACAAGATAGCTAATGAAAGCTCTTTGAATTATCTTTCCAACGCCACCGATTTTACTAATTTTCGAGGTCGGATGAGTAAAATGTGCCTTTTTGAAGTCAAGCGGTCCAGTTAGGAAAGTTACCCGAAAATATTGAGGGGTATTTTGGTCTTTCCTTTACCCAACCAGATTTAATTCGTTTTTAGTAAGGTTTTAAGGGTCTAATCCTATTAGGTTCAGTTTTATAATCCTAATAAATGTTTAGGGTTTTAGTCGAAAGTTCAAGAAGATAAAAGAGGAGAAAAGAGGAAAGGATCAAGGCGTTCGTCGAATTATAGTGCCTTTATACCCTTGGCAAGGTTTATTGGGTCCTCTCGATGGGGTGATACAAAGTAGCTCCCACAGTCAGATTATAGTACATTGACTAGGTTATCAGTTACAATTCAATATTCAGTCTCAGCATGTAATGTACTTGGTCATTGCATTCAGTTAGTTCAATATTCAGTATATTTTAGAATTTACATCATGTTCAACTTATGTCATTGCTCTTATTGCTTTGTTCAGTTATATTTATATTGTTCAGTTTTATTCTATCATGTATGTTCAGTACCCTTCAAGTAGTGACACATAATCTGCACTACATCTTCTCATGATGTAGGTTCAGGTCCTCAGCATTCAAATCACGCATAGATTGGTTCCCGATCTCCAGTTCAGTAGTATCAGTGGTGAGTCCTCCTTCTTCGAGGACAATTTACATGTCTTTTCTTCAGTCATTCCTGTTTTAGTTTTAGTTTTGCTAGAGTTAGTTGGGGCATGTCCCAACATCTCTAGTTAGTTAGAGGCTTTCATTCAGACATATTTAGATTTAGTTTTAGTTTTGAGTTGGATCTTTCAGTTATTATTGAACTCTCAGTTTCATATAATCACACTTAGAATGGGTATTCCGCATCATTTCACTTTATGTCATGTTTAAGCTTCCGCACAGTATATCTACTTTCAGATATCTTAGTATGCTTATGATATGCCAACAGGGTTAGCTTGGGGTCACTCGTGATCCTAGGTCCCGTGTCCACGACCTGAGGTAGCCTCGGGGCATGATAAACTTGGTATCAGAGAATAAGGCTTAAGAGTCTTAGGATGTCTGAAAAGTCGCACTAAGTAGAGTCCCTTTCATGAGTTTGAAGCGCGCCACATCTATGAGGGAGAGGCTACGAAGTGTTTTAGCAAAACCTTCACTTTCTTGATATTTTTATCGTGTCTGGGTATGATCTTCTTTTTAACTCGACGTTATGCGTTTTTAGATCATGCCTCATCGTAGAGCTTACGCGAGAAATGCTAATGCCCACAATGTTAAGGCAACTCCTCCAATCTCAGATCATGAGGTTTCAAATAGAGTTTTGGAACGCTATTTAGCTTTTGGCTCAGAGTGTAGCAAAACAAAACAATCAGCAGGTTCCAGTTCCTGCGAATTCTAGTGGTGGATCAGTGGCAAATAGGGTCCGTGATTTTGTTCGAATGAATCCACCTGAGTTTCTAGGCTCGCAAGTTGGTGAGGATCCCCAGAACTTTATTGATGAGGTCAAGAAGATCTTTGGAATGATGCAAGTAACTGGAAATGATAAGGTAGAGTTGGCGTCCTACGAGCTCAAGGATGTAGCTCACATATGGTTCACGCAGTAGAAAGAAAACAGGGGTAAGAATGCAACTCCTGTGACTTTGGAGTGTTTTACTAGAGCCTTTCTGGACAGGTTCTTTCCAAGAGAGTAGAGAGAGGCTAAAGCTCAGGAGTTCATGAATTTGAGGCAAGGTTCTATGTCAGTCCAAGAGTACGCACTCAAGTTCACCTAGCTCTCTAGGTATGCTCCACATATGGTTCCCGATCCCAGGGCACAAATGAGTAAATTCCTATTTAGAGTATCTTACGTGGTGAAGACAGAGTGCAGCAATGCGATGTTGTTAGAGGATATGAATACCTCTAGGCTCATTAATCATTATCAGCAGGTTGAGGGAGATAAGCTTAGGGAACAGGCTAAAGACAACAAAAAGGCTAGGACATGCAACTATGAGTACTCTCAGAAGAAATCGGGTGGTTGAAATTGCTCGGAGTTTCAATAAAAGTCTTCAGCCCCAGCACCTTCATCAGCTAGTGTTCCATCCTCCAAGTTTCGACAGGATCAGAAAAGTAGGGCATCAGGCTCTAAGTTTCAAGGGAGTGTTTCGGTTACTAGGACCTACCCAACTTCTCTAAAGTGTGGTAAGAACCATTCGGGCGAGTGTCTTATGGGAAATGACGGATCTTTTGCGTGTGGTCAGACTGGTCATAGATTGGGGGATTGCCTTTTTTCTAAACAAGTACAAGGAGGTAACAATGGTAGGGCTCAGTCTACAACTTCAACAGCACCAGCAAGTCATCTGACTCAGCAGGGTACTTTATCTAGTACATGTGGCGGTCAACGCTAGAACATATTGTATGCTCCCTGGGCTCGCAAGGATCAAGAAGACTCTCTTGATGTGGTCACTGGTATGTTACGAGTCTTTCAATTAGATGTTTATAATATGTTAGATCCAGGGGCTACTCTTTCCTTTGTAACTCCTTATTTAACAATAAACTTTGATGTCAGTCCAGAAACTGTCTCAGAACCTTTCTAAGTCTCTACTTCAGTCGGTGACCCAGTCATAACTAGATGAATGTACAAAAATTGCCCTATCACAGTCTCTTAGAAAGTCACCTCAACATACCTTGTAGATTTAGAAATGGTATACTTTGATATCATTCTAGCCATGGATTGGTTACATTCATGTTATGCCTCAGTCGATTGAAGAACTATCATCGTTCGTTTTCAGTTTCCAGACGAGCCAATTTTATAATGGAAAGGTAGTAGCTCAGTGCCTACGGGTCGATTCATTTCTTACCTTAAGGCCAGAAAGATGATTTCTAAGGGGTATCTTTATCATCTAGTTCGGGTTAAGGATTCAAGCTCCGAAACCCCAACTTTTGATTCAATTCCAGTAGTTAAGGAGTTTCCAAAAGATCTTCCCGGAGTTCCTCCCGAAAAGGAAATCAACTTTGGAATTGATTTCTTCCTAGATACCTAACCTATTTCTATTCCTCCTTCCAGAATGGCTCCAGCTGAGCTTAAGGAATTGAAAGAGCAGGTAAAAGACCTTCTAGATAAAGGCTTCATCAGACCCAGTATTTCCCCATGGGGTGCGGTGCTCAAGTGTTGTTCGTGAAAAAGAAAGATGGATCTCTCAAGATGTGCATTGACTATCGGCAGTTTAACAAATTCACAATCAAGAATGAGTACCCTACCCTCGGAATTGATGACTTGTTCGACCAACTTCAGAGGGCTAGTCATTTTTCAAAGATAGACCTCAAATCCGGTTATCATCAACTCAGAGTCAAATATAGTGACATTTTGTAAAAGCCTTCAGAACTCGATATGGTCATTATGAATTTGTAGTTATGTCATTTGGACTAACCAATGTTCCTGCAACTTTCATGGATTTGATGAACAGGGTGTTCAAGCAGTATTTGGACTTATTGGTTATCATCTTTATTAGTGATATCCTTATTTACTCTAGGAATGAGGAAGAACATGCGACTCATTTGAGAGTTGTCCTGCAAATTCTCAAAGATCGCCAGTTATTCGCTAAGTTTAGCAAATGTGAGTTTTGGGTACAATCAGTTGCTTTCCTTGGGCATATTGTGTCTACTGAAGGGATCCAAATGGATTCTCAGAAAAATAGAGGCAGTGAAACAATGGCCCAGACCTACTGATACGCTCAAATTACACCTCCCTAAAGAAGTATAAGTGATCGTTATCAAATAAAGAACCCAACTTATAGGGTAGGGGCGATCCCATGAGGGATATGATCAGACTTAAACTTAACTCACTATTATATCCATTTAGTCAAACTATTTCCGAGACAAGAATATAAGGGGTGGGATTTGTGTAAGCAAATAACTGATTGTTGTTTAAGTAACAAGTGAGCAAGATTAAAACTTAGTTGTTATCAATGAGAGAGAGAAACTAGGGTGTGTGTGTTCCCCATAAGCTCTTAACACGGTAATCCTAATAATAGTAATCATTTTTTAGTGTTTTACATGCAAAGTTGGTAAGATATGTATCTCTAAGTGATTGGTCCTCCAAATAAGGAATTTCACTTCACACCTTGGTATGGCTACATGTATATACTTTAGTAACCCTTACTTTACTTCAGATTAGACATCACATCAATGTATGGCTTAGTTTTCACCCTCGCACCAATTCATATTAGACTATTAGATAGTATCACACTTAATCTCTACTGATAATTTTTTTCTTATTAACTACCTCCTTGGTCCGGCAAGTAGAAACAAGACGAGTTCTAAATTTTAGAAACCTTACTTGGGATCTACGGATGCCATTCACGGTCCGTGTATGGACCCACGAACCGTCCATGGGGTCCGTAGACCTCGGCATAACAATTTTTTCGGCAGATTTTGCCTTTCGCCCCTGCACACGTAGAAACCATTAGGACTTTCTTTTTACATTTTCTGGACACCTTTTTGACACGGACCCTATTCTATATCTAGCCAACACTAATACAAAAATAAAACATCTATCTAAAGAGTTACATAAATTAAAATAAAAGAAGAAAAATCCTAAATTGAAAAGAAAAAACTATAGTTGGCTAGATTGTACATCTTCGGTTGCCTCCCAAGCAGCGGTTGATTTAACTTCGTCGCACGACGTAGGCCCCTTGATTACTCAGACTTCATCAAGGCAATAGGCCTCAATCACTTCTTGCACACTCTCTAATTTCCCCATGTAGACTTTGATCCTTTACCCGTTCACCTTGAAGCTTGTTCCCTCCTTGTTCTCGAGATCGACTGCTCCATGTGGAAACACTTGAGTGACTTTGAATGGCCCAGTCAACTTGGACTTGATCTTGCCAGGAAACAAGGGCAACCTTGAGTTGAATAGAAAAACCAGATCACCCACAACAAATTCACGCTTTTCAATTTTTGATCATGATACTACTTCATCTTCTCCTTGTACAGGGCTGAACTTTCATAAGCTTTTAGGCGAAACTCAACAAGCTCATTCATGTCATTCACTCTTTGATTCGATGCGGCACTCCAATCCAAATTGAACTTCTTTTGCTCCCACATAGTCTTATGCTCTGGCTCTACCGGAAAATTGCATGACTTCC
Source organism: Solanum chiquidenum (assembly GCA_029582725.1). Lineage (NCBI taxonomy): Eukaryota > Viridiplantae > Streptophyta > Magnoliopsida > Solanales > Solanaceae > Solanum > Solanum chiquidenum. The sequence goes on from JAJOOS010006758.1 coordinate 34,214, forward strand.
CATATACAAGTTGGTAGGGGGACATACCTGTAGGAGTCTTACATGCGGTACGATAGGCCCATAGAGCATCATCAAGCCTCCTTGACCAATCAGTTCTATTGGCATTCACAGTCTTTGAAAGGATTTGCTTTATATCTCTGTTTGACACTTCAACTTGCCCACTAGACTGAGGATGGTAAGAAGTGGCTACATTGTGACGGACTCCATATTTCTCTAGCAATGCCTTGAACAACTTATAACAAAAGTGGGAACCTCCATCGCTGATAATCGCCCTAGGTGTACCAAATCTGGAGAAGATACTCTTTTTCAAGAATGTGGTGACGCTTTTCCATTCATTATTTGAAAGCGCAATTGCTTCCACCCATTTCAACACGCAATCAACCGCAACAAGAATATACTTCATTCCATGTGGACTCACAAATTAACCCATAAAGTCAAGGCCCTATACATCAAACAACTCAATCACCACTATTGGATTCATAGGTAGCTCTTGCCTCTTTGAAATTCCTCGTTCTCTTTGGCAACAATCACAAGACTTGGCAAAATCATGAGAATCTTGGTGGATGGTAGGCCAGTAATACCCACACTGCAAGATTTTATGTGCAGTCCGAATACCACTATGATGCCCACCAACAGGCGATGAATGACACGCCTCTAGTATACTCATCATCTCAACCTCGGGCACACATCGACGAATAATCCCATCAGCACAAATACGGAACAAGTAAGGCTCATGCATAAACTTTTTGCTTTGGTGAAACGACAAATCCGATGGAACCAGATCACTTGGCAAGTAGTTAGCAAAGTCCGCAAACCAAGGAATAAGATCAATAGATGCCGCCAATAAATATTCGTATGAAAAGGTATCATTAATTTCAGCCCCATCTCCTAGCTTGAGCATAGCTTCCTCCTTTAATCTGGACAAATGATCAGCAACTTGATTTTTTGTCCCCTTTGTATCTTTCACCTTAAAATCAAACTCTTGCAACAACAATACCCATCTAATCAACCTGGGTTTTGCATCCTTTTTAGCCATCAAATACCTCAATGCAGAATGGTCAGTATGCACTATGACCTTAGTACCAAGTAAGTAGGATCGAAATTTCTCAAATGCAAAAACTACTACAAGGAGTTCTTGTTTAGTCACCGTATAGTTCTTTTGAGCCACTTTCAAAGATTTGCTGGCATAGTAAATAAGATGAAGAATCTTCTCTCCCCTCTGCCCCAATACCATACCAAGCGCCACTCCACTCGCATCACACATCACTTCAAATGGTTGCCCCCAATCCGGTGAAATAATGATAGGTGTGGAAACTAGCTTTGCTTTCAACTCTCCAAATTCTCTTAGAAAAGCATAATCAAAATCAAACTTACACTCTTTTTCGAGAGATTTTCACAATGGGTGTGCAATTTTGGAGAAATTCTTGATAAACCTCCAATTAAAGCCTGCATGCCCAAGAAAACTTCTAACACCTTTAACAGAGATAGGTGGTGGAAGCTTTTCTATTACGTCGACTTTAGCTCTATCAAACTCAGTACCCTTCTCAAAAATCTGATGACGCAGAACGATCCCCTCTTTCACCATGAAGTGGCAGTCTTTACTCCTTTGCAGTACCTCGGTCAAATGCATCAGACAACCATCAAATGAGTCACCTACCACCGATAAATCATCCATAAATACCTCAATAGTGTCCACCATATCTGAAAATATTGAGATCATGCAACAGTGGAAGGTCGCTGGAGCATTACACAACCCAAATGACATTTGTTTGAAGATGAAAGTCCCATAAAGGCAAGTGAATGTTGTCTTCTCTTGGTCTTCCGGAGCAATGGAGATCTGATTGTAGCCTGAAAAATTATCAAGAGAGCAATACGAACCCTTACCAGCAAGGTGGTCCATCATCAAATCCATGAACGACATAGGGAAGTGATCCTTCTCTGTCCAAGCATTCAATTTTTGGTAGTCCATGCATACTCTTCATCCAGTCACTGGCTGCATCGAAACGAACTCATTTTTTGCAATAGGAACCACGGTAATCCCACCTTTCTTAGGAACACATTGAACCGGACAAACCTAACTACTATCTGCAATGGGATATATGACTCCAGCATCCAACCACTTGATGATTTCCTTTTTCACTACCTCTTTTATAGGCGGATTTATTCTCCTTTGGTGCTTAATACAAAGCTTGTGATCCGGCATGAGTTGTATTTTATGAGAACAAATGCCAGGAGGAATCCTAATAATGTCCACAATAGTCCATCCAATAGCCCTTCCGAACCTCTATAACACATAAACCAATGCCTCAAATTGTACCTCACTCAAATCTACCACAATGATGACAAGTAAAGTACCATCTCTCCCCAAGAATACATACCTCCAATGCAATGGTAGATCCTTGAGCTCCAATTTTGGAGCCTCTTCAACAGACGGTTTTGCGGGTGGAGAGTCACAATTCTTCATATCTAGCTCCAATTTCTTTGGATTGGAACGAAATTCAAACCTATCAAGTGCGGCAACTAATTCATCATAGTCTTCAATACCATCACCCTCAAAATTTATCATTACCGCTGCCAGTGCATCAACACCCAACCTCTCTTTAATAGACACATCAGAACCTCACTCCACAATATGATTCACCACTGATACTGATTTGAGGTCGCTTTCCTGCTTCATAAACCTACAGATGTTGAAAGTTACCTCTTCATTATCCAATCGGAACTTCATGTGCCCTCTCTCCATATCGACCAAGGCGCGCCCAGTAGCAAGGAATGGTCTCCCTAGGATGATGGGAACCTCACAATCAAGTATCACAAAATTTGCTGGAAAAATAAATGACTCCTCTTTCACAAGTACATCTTGGAGAACACCAATGGGCTTCTTCACAATTTTATCGACCATGAGTAATCGCATCGCAGTCTGTATTGGATCCCCTAAACCCAATATCTTGTAAATAGACAATGGCATCAGATTAATGCTAGCACCCAAATCACATAACGCCTTCGCAAAATGCAACAACCCGATGGTACAAGGAATAATGAAAGCACCATAATCCTCTTTCTTCTGCACAAGTGACCCAGTAGCAATAGCACTGCAATATTGCAACCTCTCATCATTGTCAAAGCTAACGACCATCTTTTTGGTCACCAAATCCTTCATAAACTTCGCATACCCAGATATTTGCTCCAAAGCCTCTATCACCAGAACATTGATGGAAAGTTGTTTTAACATAGTAATGAACCTGTGGTATTTTCCTTCTTCATTCTTCTTCACCAATCTCTGTGGGAATGGCGGTGGAGGTCCAGGCATGGGAATAACATTTTGGGTCACCTTCACTTTTTTCTCTGTAGCATTCTTGGACTCTCCAGTAACCTCAATCTCATCTTTTTCAACCACAAATTCAATCTCAGACGGCATAGGTGGATCAATGGTTTGTTTACCCCCTCGAGTAGTGACTGCCATACAATGCCCATCATTCTTTGGATTCTAGATGGGGTTGCTAGGAAGTGTGCCGGACTGACATGGGTTTACTGTAGTGGACAAATGATTCATCTGCTGCTCAATTTGCTTGATCGACAGTGCATGGGCATCAACTTTTTGACCAATTCCAGACAAGTCATTTCACATCTCTTTCACATTCTCATCAGTCGTATCAAACCTCTTCATCATCTTCTGCATCATATTCTCAATACGTGACATACTAATCTCAGCTTCCCTATTTCCACATTCCCAATTTGCAGGTGGATTATAAGGCCCAACTCTCTCGTTTATGTTGACATAGTTGTTCCGGTTGTAGTTGTTGTCGCGATTGTAGTTCCCATCCTGGACATAGTTACCCTCTCAATTGTAGTTACCGTAGTTCCGACCTTGGTTTACTTGCCCTTGGCACCAATTATCCGAATTGGAACCTTGGGCGTTGGCTCGGAAACCCCCCGTCTGATCATTCACCAAATAAGTATCCTCCTCAGAGTAGCATTCCTCAACTGGTGGTGGTGGAATTCTAGTCAGGTAGTTTACCGCATTCACTTTTTATGTACCTCCGCTAACATGCTTCAACACCAACTCGAGTTTTGTCCTCATCTGAGCCATCTCCTCACGAATGTCATCGGCAGATTGACTAGGTGCAACTTGAACTACAAAAGTGCTTCTTCCAGTATTTGACTTCCTAGTGCTCCATGCTTTATTATTTTGGGAAATCTTCTCTAGTTTCTCAGCGATCTCCTCAAAAGTGCACTCACCATATGATCCTCCAGCGATAGTATCAAGCACGGTCTTACCATTGTTATCCTGACCTCTGTTGAATACTTCTTCAGTGACTCATCATCGATGTGGTGATTCGGAACACTTCTTATGAATGCAATGAACCTATCCCTTGAACTACTCACAGACTCTCCAGGTAGTGCCACAAAGTTGTTAACTTTGTCTTTGTGGTTCAGATTCTTAGACAACGGGAAGTACTTGGCCATGAACATCTTGTGCAATTGGTACAATGTATTAGTTGAGTTATATGGAAGCTCAGAAAACCAAATTGCAGCATCTCTGGTCAATGATGGAGGGAACACTCTCAACCCTATGACGTTCATATCCAACTCCGGTCACCATACATAAATCTTGCAGACACTTCTCAACTTGTCCATGTGCCCATGTGGATCTTCTGAAGCCTTACAAGAAACAATCCCCTCGTAGTAAGCATTTGCATCAGACTACTCATTACCACAAATGTATGCCCTGGGGGTAGAGGAGGGAGAACAATGGGTCCTTCTGATTTAACTGTATTGAACTCGACCTTGTAGTAATCTTGCAGCCTTGGTTCTGGCGCATTCTGCACCCTCAGTGCATCTCCAACTAGATTACCACCAGGAACCTGAATGTTCTAATTATTCACTCTGTCCTCATGCTCCTCTATGATAGGATTATTAATGCCTCCTTGATTTTCCATTCTTCTCAAAGTCTTGCTTAGTTCGGGGTCGTATGGGGTCAGTGGTTCGCCTCGACTCCGTGTACTAGGCATACACTAGAGTAGAAACCTGTAGAAAATAGAAACAAAAGAAAATGTAAAATTTGGAAATAATTGACTAAAGTTCAATAATATAGTTAAACTTAATCCAAAAGCCTTATTCCCCGGCAGCGGCACCAAAATTTGATACGCTCAAATTACACCTTCCTAAAGAAGTATAAGTGATCGTTGTCAAATAAAGAACCCAACTTGTAGGTTGGGGTCGATCCCACGAGTAATATGGTTCAGACTTAAACTTAACTCACTATTATATCTGTTTAGTCATACTATTTTCGAGACAAGTAAATAAAGGGGGGATTTGTATAAGCAAATAACTGATTGTTTTTTAAGTAACAAGTGAGCAAGATTCAAACTTTGTTGTTATCAATGAGAGAGAGAAACTAGGGTGCATGTGTTCCCCATAAGCTCTTAACACGGTAATCCTAATAATAGTAATCCTTTTCTAGTGATTTACATGCAATGTTGGTAAGATATGTATCCCTAAGTTATTGGTCCTCCAAATAGGGAATTTCACTCTGCACCTTGGTTCTGCTATATGTGTATACTTTACTAACCCTTACCTTTACTTCACATTAAACATCACATCAATGTATGGATTAGTTTTCACCTTCGCACCAATTGATATTAGACTATTAGATAGTATCACACTAAATCTCTGTTGATAATTCTTTTCGTATTAACTACCTCCTTGGTCCGGCAAGTAGCAACAAGGCGAGTTCTAACGTTGTCCATCGTTAAAGAGACTTCTAAGTGAAACAAATACCAATACAACACTATTCAAGAATTACTTAGTTATTATTCATACATTGTTAATTGCTCATGGGTCCCACAACCCTAGTTGTGGATTTAGTTACTCATGCTTGAAAGAACACAATTCATATTTTGTAAAGAGAATTCATGAACTTACATTTAGAATAGAAGAAACCCGTAATCTCTAATTGAATTTCAAAGCTAAAATCTTATAAATCAAAACCTGGAAATTAAATTGCCAAAGTTTGCAAGTTAATTCCCAAAAAAATATCAATATCTACAAGTAAACAATAGTGTCTAACCTCCAAAAACGAGGTTTACATACCTTATTTATAGAAAAACAAGTCCTAAACAAAAAGGGAATAAGATAAGGAAATAAACTTTCTGGACGCGACTTTGATCAACGACTCGACCTACGGACCGTGGGTCAACTTATGGTCCGTAGGTCCCCACCGTTAGTCAACACTTAGAAGTTTTATAAATAGGCATGAACCTTTAACTCCCAGTTCATCAATGATAGACGTGCATCACGGTCCGTGGGTCCTCTTCTGTGGTTCCAAACTTAGGATTTTCATCAGGTACTAGAACTTCAACTATCTGAAAACTTTCTACAGACGTGCAGGACGGCCCGTAGGTTGACCTACAGTCCCTAGGTCACTTCATAGTTCCACACTTGGTCAGACTTCCCTGGTGCTCCTATATACGCCTACCATCGATGGACCGTCATAAGACCTACGATCCGTAGGTCCCTTCGTGGGTGGCCACTTCTGCAGATTTTTGAGTTGTCATCTCAATCAATCACGTCAAAGCCTATATTTTGCAAATATGACACAAAAACATTATTTCCAATACAAAATGGCCCTAGACACACAGAAGGTTCGTGGAAGGATTTTCATCCATTGTTTCTCCATTGATTAAGTTGACTAAGAAAAATGTTAAGTCTCAGTGGTCAGATGATTGTGAGAAGAGCTTCGCAGAACTGAAAACTAGGTTGACTACAACTCCTGTTTTGACTCTACCAGAGGGTTCAGAAAGTTATGTGATCTATTGTGATGCGTCCATAGTCGGCCTAGGTTATGTGTTGATGCAGCGAGATAAATTTATAGCTTATGCTTCTATAAAACTTAAGGTGCATGAGAAGAACTATCTAACTCATGACCTCGAGCTTGCAATAATGGTATTTTGCCTAAATATTTGGAGACATTACTTGTATGGTGTTCACGTAGATGTGTTCACAGACTATAAGAGCCTTCAATATGTGTTCATCCCGAAAGAGTTGAATCTTTTCCAGAGGAGATGGCTTGAATTCCTAAAGGACTATGATATGAATGTGCTTTACCATCCTGGTAAGGCCAATGTGGTAGTTGATGCTCTTAGGAAACTATCTATGGGTAGTGTAGCGCATGTTGAGGAAGAAAGGAAGGAATTAGCAAAAGATGTTCATCGGCTTACTCGCTTAGGAGTTTGCCTTATGAGCATATCAGATGGTGGTGTAACAATTTAGAATAGGTCAGAATCTTCACTGGTAGCGGAGGTTAAGGAAAAACAAGACAATGATCCTATATTGCTTCAATTGAAAGGTGCAGTTCACCAGCAGAAAGTTGAGGTTTTCTCTCAAGGAGGAGATGGTGGGCTTCGCTACCAGGGTCGTTTATGTGTTCCTAAGGTGGGTGAGTTGAGACAACATATTCTTACATAAGCCCATAACTCCAACTATTTTATTCATCTCGGTGCTACTAAGATGTACCATGATCTGCGGGAAGTCTTTTGGTGGAATGGCATGAAGAGGGATATAGTATATTTTGTGGCTAAGTGCCCTAACTGTCAGCAGGTGAAGGTAGAACATCATAAACCAGGAGGTATGACTCAATAGATCAATATTCCTACATGGAACTGGGAAGTGATAAACATGGACTTCATTACAGGTTTACCTCGTACTCGCAGACAACATGACTCCATTTGGGTGATAGTAGACATAGTTACTAAGTCCGCTCATTTATTGGCTGTCAAGACTACAGATTCGGTGGAGGACAATGCAAAGCTTTACATTAATTATATATTCAGGTTGTGTGGGGTTCCTTTGTCTATCATCTCAGATAGAGGTCCTTAGCTTACCTCTCATTTCTGGAAGTCATTTCAGAAAGGTCTTGGTACTCGGGTTAATCTCAGCACAACATTTCAGCCACAGATGGATGGTCAGACAGAGCATACCATTCAGACCTTAGAGGACATGTTGAGAGCTTGCATGATCGACTTCAAGGGTAGTTGGGATGATCAGATTTCTCTTATAGAGTTCGCCTACAATAATAGATAACATTCTAGTATTTAGATGGCCCCTTATGAGGCATTGTATGGGCGTAGATATAGATCTCCAGTTGGTTGGTTTGAAGTAGGTGAAGCAACTTTGATAGGGACAGATTCAGTTCATGATGCTATGGAAAAAGTTCAGCTCATGAGAGATAGACTTAAGATAGCCCAAAGTCGCCAGAAGTCATATGCAGATGTAAGGAGAAGGGACTTAGAATTTGAGATTGATGATTGGGTTTTCCTGAAAGTGTAACCTATGAAGGGGCTAATGAGATTTGGCAAGAAAGGGAAACTCATTCCTAGATATGTAAGCCCCTACAAGATTTTGAAAAGAGTTGGTAACGTGGCCTATGAGTTCGAGTTACTAGCAGAACTAACAGTAGTCCATCCGGTCTTTCACATTTCATTGTTGAAGAAGTGTGTGGGTGATCCAGCATCTATTGTACCATTGGAAATGATGGTTGTGAAGGATAGCCTCACTTATGAGGATATGCCTGTTGAGGTTCTTGATCGTCAGGTTCGAAGGTTGAGAAACAAAGAAGTCGCTTCAGTTAAGGTTTTGTGGAGGAGTCAGTCCTTAGAGGGAGCTACTTGGGAAGTAGAAGCATACATGAAGGCCAAGTATCCTCATATGTATTTGCATGTTCTTGGAACTTAGTTCAGTCATATTTCAGTTTCTAATACCTAGTGGTAGGGATTGCAGCTCTTTTCCTCCATTTTCAACTAGTTTAGTCTTCATTCTAGAACGAATATTCCCAAGAGAGAGATAATGTAACACCCCAGATTCTAAAAGGACAAAAATGCAGATTTCCAGAACCATGCCAGGACCTACGTACCGTAGGTGGGACCACGGTCGGTGGACCAGGTCCCTGGTCTGGACTCCCCATAACCGATCCTCTAAAGTTGAATGACGGCTAACCAAGATGGACCATAGGTGGGACCACGGTCTGTGGACCAGGTCCGTCGATTGGCTCCAACATCGTTTAACTCAGGGGTTGTTTGGTCTTTTCCCCTATGTGTTGGACACCTAAACTACGTCGTTTAACCCCTAAACTACGTCATTTTGGTAAGATTTAGTGTAGTAACTTAATTGGACTTTATCCTAAGCGATTCATTCACCCAAAATTTAGAAATCTTAGATCAAGAAGAAGAAAACCATCGACCAAACCATCTTCAAGAACACAACAAGTTTCCCTCAATTCCAGCCCCGAAATCAAAAGATTTCTCCGTGGTAGTCACCAGGTATGTTGGATTTAACTAGTGGGTTCCTTTCACCCATTGGGTTCCTAAAATTATTCTTGATTCTCTATATCATGTTTAGACCTAGGGTTTCTAGAACTTCATATTATTGTTGTGATTCAGCTGGTAGACAAATCCAAATCAGATTATCATGTTTTTGAGGATTTGTTGCTTAGCTTCTTGCATGAAACTCAGAACCCTTGTTGTCTAGATTTGTTTAGTTCATGAATTACACTTGCTAGGTCAGTTTATTCAGTTATACATGCCCTAGTTTAGAATGTTTCATTATCAGTATTTTAATGTTGCATTTTCAGTTAGCATATCAGTATTTTGAACTATTAAGTATTACAAAATTCAGTTATAATGTGCTACTTACATAATAAGTTGGGAGTAGGCTTAATACTGAGTGGACAAAGGGTCAGTTACCGTCATAGTCCCAGAACTACGTGCCCCATAGGATAAGTCCCCTTTATGGGAAACATATTTAGTGATCACACTTGTCATGCCTTTATACCTTTGGCAATGTATATTGGGTCCTCTCGATGGGGCGATACAGCGGACTCCACGGATATCTCTCGTGGTTTTATGTCAGTTAACAGTAGCTCCCGCAGTCATATTCTAGTGCATTGACTAGGTTATCAGTTACAGTTTGGTATTCAGTCTCAGCATGTAATGTACTTGGTCATTGCATTCAGTTAATTCAATATTCAGTATATTTCAGAATTTACATCATGTTCAGCTTATGTCATTGCTCTTATTGCTTTGTTCAGTTATATTTATATTGTTCAGTTTTATTCTATCATGTATGCTCAGTACCCTTCAAGTAGTGACACATAATTTGCGCTACATCTTCTCATAATGTAGGTTCAGGTCCTCAGCATTCAAATCACGCATAGATTGGTTCCCGATCTCCAGTTCAGCAGTATCAGTGGTGAGTCCTCCTTCTTCGAGGACAATTTACATGTCTTTTCTTCAGTCATTCCTGTTTTAGTTTCAGTTTTTCTAGAGTTAGTTGGGGCATGTCCCAGCATCTCTAGTCAGTTAAAGGCTTTCATTCGGACATATTTAGATGCAGTTATAGTTTTAAGTTTGTTCTTTCAGTTGTTATTGAACTCTCAGTTTTATATATTCAGACTTAGAATGGGTATTCCCCATCATTTCACTTTATGTGATGTTTAAGCTTTCGCATAGTATTCTACTTTCAGTTATCTTAGTATGCTTATGATATGTTAGCAGGGTTAGCTTGGGGTCACTCATTATCCTAGGTCTCGTGTCCACGTCCTGGGGGTAGCCTCGGGGTATGACACTTACCTTGGCAAGTGAGGACACCCCTTTTCTGTGTGGGGTAGACACCGGATTCCATGGTATAGCTCACATGGTATCTATGTTGGTTAAATGTAAATCTACCACAATAATGAACTAAGGTTACTTCTAGAAGTATCTCAAAAGTGTTTTAAAGATTTTTAGCTTTCATTGACCATTTTTATGATTTATGTTTTCTAACCCCTTTATCTTGTGGTTTAACTTGGTCATTGCATATCATGTAAAGTCCCTTTTTGGCGTGATTTCATAACTCTTATTGTAGGAAATATAGAAGGAGAATACTATCTTTAGAGAATGCTCAAATTTTATATAGGCTACTTAAGGCCACTCGAGATGATTAGAATCATCAATACATCTCTATTTATGCTACTCAAAATATAAAACTAAAGGTCTTGCACAAATAACTAGATACATGTATCATAATTTATTAGATACATGTATTACAAACACCTAAAAGACTTCTTAAAAAACTAAGAGACAATATTGGAAGACTAAACATCAAGGTGTAAATTCATTAATTCCAACACTCCCCCTTAATAAATTCTCTTGAAAACTCCAATGCCTTCTCGAAGATAGCAAAACTTTTCTCTTGGAAGTGCTTTTGGTGAAGCTGTCAGCAAGTTGTTCTCTTGTATGACAATAATTGCAATTGAATTTCGCCTTTCTCTTGTGCTTTTGAATATCTCCTTCTTGATTAGACTTACAACTTCTCTTTCTTTGGGTATAGTCACACACTCCCAAGTATTATTTTTTTCAATCATCCAAATTTTTTCAGCTATGACTTTATTCCAAACCTCACACTTCATTGTCTCATCATAATTTTCTTGTTCAACACTGGCAAAGTTGCGTCTTTGATAAATATCACTCAACATTTTTGTTTCTCTTGGAGGTGGTTCTTCATCATCTAAATATGAGATTTCTCCCCTTTGAGGGACATCTTCATCTTCCTCTTCTTGATTTGACACATCTAAAGATATGATAGAAGTATTCTCTACCTTATTCTTAGTATGTATCTTAGGAAGGCCGTGCACCATGTCTTTTTGCTTGAGAAGCTTCAAACCATGAAAATTCAAGTGACAAATTTTTTTGTGCCAAAGCCATGAATCAGCTACAACTTCATTTTTGAATGCATTGTAATGAAATTGCAAAGAAAATTTTCTTTTTATCATCTCTACTTCAACAATGACTTGATTTGGCACAATTTTATCATAAATCTTGCAATAATTATTTATAAACACAAGATAATAACCATTTTCCATGAATTGACCAACACTAAGCAAATTTTCTTCCAAGTCAGGAACATAAAGCACATCATGAATTTACTTACCGCTCCCTTTTAGGTTGATCTAAATGGTACCTTTACCTTTTGCATCAACTAAGGCTCCATTACCCATTCTCACTTTAGTAGTGATGCTAATATTGATTGAAAGGAAAGCCTTTTCATCTCCAATCATGTAATTGCTACAACCGCTATCAACATACCATTCATTATTTTTTACTGAAGCATCGGATTGAGAAGCAAAGAAAAGATTTTCTTCCCTTTCTTCCTCCTGTTTTTCACAAAAAAATGCTTGCTCCCATTGCTTGTGCCAGCAATCCTTCTCAATGTGGCCAAACCTTTTACAAAAGTTACATTGGGGCTTGCCTTTATGCCAACATTTTTCTTCATTGTGATTAGTCCTTTTGCAAATTTTACAAAAAAGACTAGTACTTTTATCACCCTTTTCTTCAACCTTATTAGAAGAATCATCATGATCCTGCTTCTTTTTTGGATTTTAATTCTTCTTTTGATGATTTTTTGAGAAATTTTGAAAATTATCATTGGTTCTGGACTGAAAAGCCGTCTCTTTGGGTTGATCTTAACGGAAAAAAGCTTCACTTCTAGTGTGCATGAAATGATCCAACGAGCTCTTTGATAGAAAACTTAGAAATATCTTTTGTGTCCTGAGTGATAGCAATAATGTACTCATACTTTTCTATGACACTAATTAGAATCTTTTCCACAACTTGTTGGTCAGAAATTGTATCACCATGATTTCTCATTTTATTAACAATATTCATGACTCTTGTGCAATATTCATCTATTTTTTCAGATTCTATCATCTTCAAAATTTGAAACTCTCTTCTAAGAGTTTGAAGATTTATAGTGCGTACCTTTTCGTTATTATACACCTCTGTTTCTAGAGACTCCCAAGCTTCATTTGTAGTCTTACAAGTAGCAATTTTTACAAAATATGCTCTTGAGACTCCTATTTGGATTTTTCTCAAGGCATTTGCGTCTTGACGATACTTAGCCTCAAGACTTTCATCTCTGCTACTAAAAGTTCACCATCATTAACTGGCTCTTCATAGCCATCTACAACAATAGTCCACAAACCTTAATTTTTTAGATGTGTTCTCATTCTTATCTTCCAGTATTTAAAATCATTTCCATAAAAAATGGAGTAAGAACAACTGAAGAATCAACACCTTCATTTGTTTTGGATGCAATTCTTTTTTCTACACCTAACCCCATATTATGAAAGAAACACTGCTCTGATACCAATTTGTAGGAAATATAGATGGAGAATACTATCTTTAAAGAATGCTCAAGTTTTATATAGGTTACTTAAGGCCAATTGAGATGATTAGAATGATCAATACATCTCTATTTGTACTACTCAAAATATAAAACTAAAGGTCTTGCACAAATGACTAGATACATGTATCCCAATTTATTAGATAAATGTATTACAAACTCCTAAAAGACTTTTGAAAAACTAAGAGATAATATTGGAAAACTAAACATCAAGGAGTGAATGCATTAATTCAAACACTTATGCATTGCTATCATTCTTGGTACATTACATGTACTAACACATACTCTTGCCTACATTGTTTCACTAATGTAGGGTTAGACGTCCCCATTCCACATCTCCGTGGCTAGGGATCACATTAGTAGCTTTTGAAGATTGGTGAGTCCTTATGTTCCGAGGACCAAACCCGTTATTTCTTATTGTCTTCACTTTTCCATATTGTATTTGATGTATGAGTTACGTACCAATCACTCTTGATGTACTAGGTGGCTTTGAGACTATGTTAGATTTTCTGCTTCATTTTGTCAAACTCTTTATGATATAAAACTGTCTTCCGAACTCTTTAATTCTATTATCTTTTATGATGTATGCTAAGTGTCTTGTGTAGGGCCTCTTGGGGTCTTATATGTCATGTCACGTATAATGTGTACTTTGGGTCATGACATGAACAATTAACTCAAGAATCTTAATGCAAGATATATCTACTCACTAATTAGGAAATAGGATTCAATAATCAGTATCTCAAGAACTCATAACTCAATATCAACTCATCTCAATATTCAAATCTAATGATAGAACCCTTGTGAGGATAAACTAGTCTAACACTATGATAACCTTACATACCTGGAAGAGAAAGGTTCTTAGTGAAATTGATGAAATTTGAAGAATGCTTGAAACCCTAGATTTTCTCCTATTGGAACCTTACTCTAATGACTTGAAGTGTTAATGAACGTAACAAGACTGATTAACATTTTATAAGCTCTTAACTAGGTGTAAAACATCCTGGTTTAGGCTTAAAATAGAGATTAAAACAATGTAGTTTAAGTATCAAACGCAAAGGAGAAAGATCATAATGACTGCAACTTAAAAACATACGAGGTGTCTTAAAAGGGAGGCTTCACGGACCATTTAGGGATCTACGGTCCGTTAAAAACTTCACTAGCCATATAGCCATTCGTGAAACTTCGACTGTCAGATAGGGCCTTATTAAAACAGACATAATTTTTTACTCTGAACTTGAAATGAGGTAAACTCTGTGGCGTTAGAAATAGAACTCAAAGACTTTTAATTTGATAGGGCCACCTAATTACTTTTTTTCTGAGAGATATGGTTGTTTTAAGTTTACCTTACCCTTAAAAGTTGATGGGTGACCTGTACTGACCCCTAAATGGACCGTACAAGCCACCACAAACCGTCTAGGGTCCCATTTAGGTGACTCACCAGTTGGCAGCCCTGGACGGTTGTGCACCTTACCCTTAACGGATTGTGGTCCCTTTCATGAGCCGTTTAGGCTTTAGTGAAGGGTTCGTGGTTTTTTTATGTTGTGGACATGTTTGTTAACCCTTTCTAACTTTTTTCCAAGTTTGAGGTGTTACATGAACGATTAAATTTTGTAAGAGTTGAGTTGCAAGGTGTTATAGAATTATTTGGGTCTTCGCTTAGAAATTTTTGGGGTGTTACAAGGGGTTGGTAGGGAGTGGAGTAGGCATGAATTGAAAAAAATGTAATTTTTTTCAAAAAATTCAAAAACAAATTTTCAAATCTTTTTTGGAGGGGGTAGTGGTAATCAAGGATTTCGGGTGGGGGGGGGTTAAAAATTCAAAGTTTTAAAATTTGAACTATTTTTTAAAATAAAATTTTAAGTTGTTTATTTTTTTGAATGGGGAGGGTCGGGGTAAAGAGTGAGGTAAAAAAATTGTAATTTGAGCTTAGAGGAGAGTTTTGAAAAATATTTTCCTTAAACTTGAAATAAATAAAAGGTCAAACAGACCGTTAAACTTTTCCCTAAATTTTATTTTTGCACTCCAACTCAATTTTGTTCCATTTTAATACTTCAACTTCAATTTTCATGTTCCATTTAGACACTTTTAAGTGATGTGCAGAGTGTTGATATACCGTGAGTTTACGGTATTTATAATACATATCACTTACAAGTTGTGTGTGTCTAGGGCCTTTTTGTATTAGTTTTTATGTGTTTTTATCATATTTTGCAGGAAAGATGTTCAGGCGCGGAATTAAAGAGACAGCTGAAAGAAATGCAGAAAAAGGGATCTACGGAGGTGATCTACGGACCGTAGGTCCATTGACGCTCCGTAGATGGTGGTCGTAGATCAACAGCCAAGGCATGGAAGGCAAATTAGGGAAATCTGACCAAGTGTGGAACCATGGTGGCCATTGACGGTCCGTAGATGGATTTATAGACCGTACTATTGATCCATAGATTGATACTGCGAGGGTTTCAGTACCTAATTTTTGAAGATTCCAAGTGTGGAGCTACGGAGGGGGATTTACGGACCGTAGATTGATCTACGGTCCGTACTGAAGTTCTTTCGTTTGCTTCAGAGAAGCTGAAATATTTTCTAAGTCCTGGCTGATGGAAGGGACGCACGGACCGTAGATCCATTGACGGTCCGTGAGTCAGTCTCATGGAATGAAGACGCGTGCCTGAACGAAACTTTCCTTATTTTGTTTCCCTTTTAATTTAGGACTTGTTTTATATAAATAGTGCATGTAAACCTCATTTTTAGGGGTTAGACATTATTGTTCTATTCTAGTTCTTGACTTGGGAGATTAACTTGCAACTTTAGCAATTATTAATTTCCTAAGTTCGTTTTGAAGATTTTGGTGTTGCAATTCAAGTTGAATAGCTGGGTTTATTATTCTTCTTACGTAAGTTCATAATTCTTTCATCTAAAACCGTGAATTGTGCTCATATTATTATGGGTAACTAAACTCCACAACTAGGGTTGTGGGAACCATGAGCAATCAACAAAGTATGAATAGTAAATAAGCAATTCTTAAATAGTGTGGTGCATGCATTGATAATTCTTTCGTTTAGAAGTCCTTGTAGCGGTTGCAAATGTTAGAACTCGCCTTGTTGCTTCTTGCCGGACCAAGGAGGTAATCAACAAGAAAAGAATTATCAACATAGATTTAGTGTGATACTATCTAATAGGCTAGTGTCGATTGGTGCGAAGTAATAACTAAGCCAAACATCGATTATGAT
>JAJOOS010006759.1:0-39548 GCA_029582725.1 Solanum chiquidenum
GAAGGAAACATCAACTCCACATCAATAAACTCAATGCAATACAAGAAAGTAGGAACTGCTTCTACAAACTCAATATGCAACAAAACACCAATACTTTTCATTTCATTGGAGGCATTACCTTCTCCAACTCAAATCATGCTTATCATAACATCATTAGGCACATTATGCTATTACTCTCATATGCATATTTAGTCATATTCAACATTTAACCTCATGAAACATATAGACAACTCATATCAAATGCAATCTCAACATGAGGAACATAAATCATGAAAAGTCATTTTTCTCATATAAACAAGAATTCAAATAGAACATGCATAACACAAGGAGACCATGGAAACTCGTATTCACACATGAATCCAAAACATGAAACAAGCTACAAGGAACTCTTGGTCTCTAGCTTGAATAGGAATAGAAGGAAAGAGATAAGGATATCGAAATTCTCAACAACCTTACTATTCAACATACTATCCCCCACTTAGGAGTAAACCCAACTAAGGCAAACATGAAACAACATATGAACCTCAATACAACATTCCCAACCATAAGGAATTATCACTTATCGGTGCCTTCATCCAGATTAGCTCCTTTGCCGTCTTTGGCTTGAAGTGCATAGAAACGGTTCTTCTTTGGAGCATTAGGATCCGAGCTAACATAAGAAGCTTGTTTGGCCTCCCTCCCTCTAGATGCAAGAGTAGGACAATTTCTCACTTGGTGATCATCCTTTCCACAACAATAGCACCCACTAGTACCGGCTAAGCACTTCCCATGATGCCTCTTCCCACAAGTGGTGTAAAGAGGTTTAGAAATTAGAGGTCCACCACCTTTCTCCTCATTAACCTTAGGAGCACTAGAAGAATCTTGGTTAGGGGCTCTCTTCTTGAACCTAGGTTGACCTTGCTCATCGGATCTACCCCTCTTTAACTCCCTACTCTTTCTCTTAAGTTTGGAATCCTCAATAGATTGAGCATACACCATAAGCCTAGAAATATCCATGTCATTATGGAGCATCGCCGTACGACACTCTTCCTCAACTAGGTCGGATATACCCGTCTCATACCTACTCATCTTATCCATAGGGTTAGACACCAAGGATGAAGCATACTTAGACAAGAGAGTAAATTTCATGAAGTACTCTTCCACACTCATGCTACCTTGCTTAAGATTGATAAACTCCTTAACCTTACACTCCCTCTTCTCACGGGGAAAGTACCTACCAAGGAATTCTCCCTTAAACTCCTCCCATTCAATAGGACCCGCTTCTAAATTCCTATTGCTTTTCCATTGAGTGAACCACACTTGGGCAACATCTTTCAATTGATAGAAAGCCAACACCGCTTTCTCCCTAGAAGATACCCCCATAGCGTTGACTATCTTATACACTTCATCCAAGAATTCTTGGGGATCCTCTCCCACTTTAGAGCCAAGAAATATCAGAGGATTCATCTTCACAAAGTCTCTCAACCTTGAGGCCATGGTACTCTCATTATCATTCACCCTAGGGCCCATATCTCTATTAACTTGAGACATGATGGCTTCGGCTAGGGTTAGAAAAGCCGACTTAATCTCTTCATTGGTCATGATCGGGGGATCCACCAGAACTTGGTTGCCTTGAGGAACTTGTCCACCTTGAGGACCTTGAGGAGGAACTTCCTCATTCACATTTTCCTCTTCCACTCTTCTTGCGGGCGGCCTTCTTATATTCATATACTATAAACACAAGATAAGGATTAGGAAAATGAAACTTATAGAGCTAAACTCTAAGGCACGACTTCAAGAATATGAAAGAGTGTAACTTCCTAACGTCCTATAGCCTCTCTCTTGTAGATGTGTCGTGACTCACACCAATGAAAAAGACTCTACTAGATGTGGCTTGTGAGACATCAACCCTAAAGACCATTCCCAAAACCTTGAGCTCTGATACCGTGTTTGTCATGACCCGAGTCTACACCACATAAGCGACTTGGCCTACTCAAACCCAAAGGGGTCTTATACAAACCTCATAGCATTCATAACATAAGATACTTAGAAATAGTGCGGAATTTAAAACCATCAATCAAAAATACTCATTTAAAAGCAAACGAAAGTCTATATCTCACATGGCCCTCTTAGACAAAACTTTAGACAAGAGTAGGGACACGCCCCTTTACAATAGAAAATCTAGAATAGTCTATTACATGAAAGAACTAGAAACAATAAAAATTCTTGTCCTCGATCTATGAGGACATACCAAAAAATGTCTTGGAAGAACTCTAATCCAAACTTCAACTAGGGAGAATCAAATTGACTGCCAATCCCTACACTTTATAAAGGTAAACAAAATATGGGTTAGCACAATTAAGTACTAAGTATGATAGCCATGCAAAAACATGCTTAAAAGGGATATTTTGTTTGAAAATCATGCTTTTATGCAATTTTGGTAAAACTTCATGAACATAGTAATAAAGGCATAATATAAGTCACAACCAACATTCAAGTCCTATTTGAACATTTGAACATAATCACCACATAAACCATTACCTTCACCTCTAGGGACCCTCAAGCTATACCTTGTGCATTATATGAATGGCGTCCTATACCACCACACACACTAAGGTACCACCTTAAGGTCACCAAAAGTGAACTTACCATTCATCCTTTCCACATTTACACAATAAAGCATATAAGAGACATAAATAATACATAAATCATATCATCACATAAGGAACATCACCTAAGACAACCCCTAAGTCATACTTGTCCAATGTGCAAGTAGCATCCCATACTACTACTCACACTAAGTACACCTTTGAAGTCACCATAGACACGGCACAGTCATATAAGATAGGTCATAACAAGGAAGTAACTCATAATACAATCCAAGTATAACATGCATCTTTACATTAGACATATAAGCATATAAGTTAACCTTCTTCATTAACTTCATTTAGGACACATTCATTCATTAGCCATTAAGACTTAGAGAACTCACTATGACCCTCTCAAAGCCTACTCGTGCAATGCATGGATGGCATCCCATAATACCACCCATAGTTCATAGAACTCCTCAAGAAACCATAATGCACATCTCACATGATGGGAATAAGCGTTAAACCAACATAGACCATGAGAGCTAGATCATAGAATCCGGTGTCATATAGCCCCACACCGTAAAGAGGTGTTCTACTTGCCTAAGGTAGGTACATTTAGCTTGGATAGAATCCACCAGATAAAATCCTATATGGGCACATAGTTATGGAATAGGAAGATGTTCATTGGAACCCTAGCCTAAGATTGGGAAAGTTTCCATCTTACCATATTCGATCGGTGCTTAGCCTCCATTCCCATAGAGTATTTTATTCACATTGCATTATTGTACTAAGGAGGAATTCCCAAGTTACATCATTACGCAAGGAAGGAATAATATAAGCCTATCGATCCATGGTACATTCAAGGATAGCTCTAGAGTCCTCATGGAAGGAATGCCATAAGCCTATCGATTCATGGTACATTGACTCATTAAGAAAGGAATGTCATTGGCCTATCGATTCTAGAGTCTTCTTTACATTAGATCATTTATGAAAGGAATGCCTTAAGCCTATCGATTTATATCCATCAAGTCAAGACAAATTCATTACTCATATATGAAAGAAATGCCATAGCCTATCGATTCATATTCATCAAGTCAAGACACATTCATCAACAAGAAAAGGATTCCTAAGCCTACAATTTAAGATACAACAATACATAGAAGAAACCCTCCACATTCCATCATCATCATTCATGAGTGTCAATTGAGAATATACTATCAACAATAACACAATTACATTCTATACATTATCATCATTATATCATTGAAATCACATGCATATCCTTCACGTCATAATCATACATAGTACTTAAACACCTCCACCTTTCAAGTGGATCAATACCTGAAGCACAATTCTACTTCAACATGTAATTAGGTCATAACTTGCCCTTTCAAGGCCATGATCACAAATCATCAACTCACCAAAAATTTCCCAAAATTAAGGCATAGATAATGATACAATTCAATAAGCCAAAGAAATTTAGACATATTCCATTCATAAGTTTCATGATCATCAAACCCACTTCATATGGGCACAATTTAGGAATTGAGGGAATTCATGGGTTTATAGAGAATTTTCATCATAAATTATCAATTAAACACTAACAAAATTATAATTTGTCATTATAAACCGTTTGAAAACATTTGATGAAAGAAGCCATGAGATTGAGTAAAACCCTAGATTTTTCATAACTTGAAATCACTTTGGAATTGGATCCTTGAATGAGAAGTTAGACAAGGATCAAGACTACCATACCTTGCTATAGATTCCCCATGAAATTTGAGGAAGAAACACCTTGAAATCACCAACCCTAGCTTCAATGGCTCCCTTCTTCTTCCTTGAGTTTAGAGAGAGAAATACTTGAGAGTAGATGGGTCTTATTTTAATTCTATTTGGAGTGACTTAATTTTAAAAATTTAAGTCTAAAAGGGTTATATAGTTGCTCGGAAAGGAATGGAATAATGTGGACTCAACTTTGGAAAGGAACATAGGACCCACAAAGTTAAAACTTAAAAAATTACATCTTGCCCGTCTAAGCTCGCCCTTTGGACCCTTAGGCTCGCCAAGGGCAGTAGGCGACTCGCCAAGTGCACCCTTGGCTCACCCAATTTTCCAGTGAGCTCATTAAAGGGGCAGTTCATTAGGCGATGGATGGGGGCCAATGGGCGACTCACCAACCCGCTTGGCGAGCTGTGAGTTAGCTCACCCTTTGCTCCATAACCTAGGCCAATAGGACAGACCATTAGGTGATCACAAGGGGACAAGGGCAACTTGTCCAACCCTTTGGGCGATCAAGCATCCACATCGCCAAAAGGTCCCTCAATGAACATGGTTTATTTCACTGTATCTTGCTAGCCTAGGCCCTTGCTTGCACCCAAGGCTTCCTCCTTGCTCAATTAAGTTCTAAAACTGCCTAGACATCAACTTAAGATCACACTAGTCCACACGATGAGGTTCTTGTTTAACCTATCATTTTGGGAGTCGTTACATGGGTGAGGCAGTAAGCTTCAAAAGATGCCCAAGAAAGGCTCCCCTTCACGAGCCACTTCATGGCTCGTGGTGAAGACCACGGACCGTGGGAAGGCTCGTGGGGTTGCCTTCACTTCATGGGAGGCTTGTCAAGTTGGGGAGGCTACTGGTCAAGGGACCACGGGCACCACTACGAGCCGTGGTGCCCTTGACGGGTCGTGAACATGGGCGTGGTGCCTGGGAAGGGGATCCCTAGGTAGGAGTTCTTTTGTAAATTCCTAGTTCGGTAGTTATTAAATGGGATCGATTTTTATTGTTTTAATACACCTATATAAGACCTTTTAGGTCATTAACCACCCCCATTTACTTCATTATTCCAAAAAAACGAAAATCAAAACCCAAAAGAGTTCATCTTCTCCAAAATTTCTCTCTCTAAAACTCCAAAGAAGAAGAAGAAGAAGAAGGGTGAAGCTAGGGTTGAGGAATCAAGCTTTTTGTTCTCAAATTCGTGGTAAAACTTCATTAAGGTATGGTAGCTCTTTATCTATGGGTATCTTTCACCCATGGAGCCCCTCCAAAACCCCCAATTTCAAAACTAGAAAAAACCCAAAAGTTAGGATTTGACTTCAATCTCATGGATTACTTTCAAATTTATTTTTAATGATTCAATTATGTTTTTTATGGATATATTTATGTTTTTATATGATTTTAAGTCGAATTCCTCAAGAATCCATGAATTACCCTATTTTCTCAAATTGGATCTTAAAGTGTGGGAATTGATTGATACTAGAGAATGTTGTAGAATTATGAATGTTATGAATTGATTTCTTGAATCATGTTATTATCCATGACTAATGTAGTAATTATAGGTGTGTTGATTGAATGTGATTTATGGTCCCTGAAGGGCAAATTATGAGAATTATGTATGACCATGATATTTATATATATGCTTATCAATACTTGAGAATAATGTGATCATCACTATGAGGAATTGTGGTGTTGTTGAAACACTATTATAACACACACACACACTTATGAATGAAGTATCAATAAAGTTTATATGATAATGATAATGAAGCTATGTTGATTGCAAGGCTATTCTCAATTATACACTTATGAATTATAATGACATGTTGTGAAAGGTTTTCTCACAATATGAGGATTCTTAGGTTGAAAGGATATTCTCACCTATTGAATATATGAGGTATCTTATGAATGATGTTGGGATGAGATGGGTGCCCTCACGTGAGTTGAGGTGGGGTATCTAGTAGCAATCTCTTTATCTCATTTTAATGAACTCAAGTAATGAAATGTTAAGTACTCTGTGGGGAATAATGCTAAGCACCGAGTGGATATTGATATGATATGGAAGCCCTCACGTGAATTGAGGTGGGGTTTCTAGTAGCAATCTCTTGAGATGGATGCCCTCACGTAAGTTGAGATGGGGTATCTAGTAGCAATCTTCTTACCCCATAACTATGTGGCCTCATAGGTCTTTAGCTAGTGGATCCACCTAAGCTAAATGTTAATGGTTCTACCATAGGCAAGTAGGACACCCCTTTTCGGTGTGGGAGACACCGGATTCCATGATTTGCTCACATGGTCTATGTCGGTTAAGGCTTACCCCCACAATTAATGATTATGAACTATGGCTTCTCAAGAATGCACTACTTAGAGGTGGGTGGTGGTATGGGACTTCATCCATGCATTGCACAAGTAGAGTTTGAGAGTAGTTATGGTGTGTTACTCTTATATTATGAAGGTTTATGAAATGAAGTATGTTTAATGTGGATTGTTGCTATGAGTTGCTTTCCTTGTCTATGAGTATGAACTAAAGATGATATCAAAAAATGGTAAGTATGATTATGGTGGCCTAAAAGTGGTACTTAGTATAGGTGGGGGTATGGAACTTCATCTATACATCACATAAGTAGAACTTAAGGTTACTTATGAGATGGTTCTATTATGCTATGATGATCTATATGTTGAATATGCTTGTAACTTATACTTTTACACTATTTTGCATGAATGATTCTCAAACTTGGTAAAGTGCATGCAGTTAACTAAAATGTCCCTTTTAGCATGATTTCAAGGTTTTAATGCATGACTATCATACTTAGTACATTTTTGTACTAACCCATATTTTCTACATATTTCACAAAGTGTAGGTTCCGGTTCTTAAGGTGATCTTCTATTGGTTCAAGCTTGGATCGACTATTCTCCTAGCTTGTGGTGAGTCCTCAAGATTCGAGGACATATGAGTCATTAGTAGTTTCTTTGTAGTATTTCATATTCAGATTGATGTTGAAATGGCTTAGACCCTATTTTTTATTCAAGGATTGTATTAGATGGCTAAATTGAGACAAGTTAGACTTCTGCTAGCATTTATAAAAGTCTTCGATTGTATGGATAAAGTTTTAAAATTTTCTGCATCATTTATTTTGTCTTATGTGATGATATTCTAAGGGCTTATATGAGACCCCTTTTGGGGTCAAGTACGCTGTGTTACATCTAGGGTGTACCCATGGGTCGTGACAAAACTTGATATTTTTATTTATTGCAGACAAAGTTAGACAAATCTTCTAAGTTGATCAGTTTTCCTTACAAGGTTTTGTAATTGACATGTCTCAAGCTTTCATGTCACAAACAGTTTGACTCAAGCAAGTAAGAACAAAATAAAATATTAAGTTTGAAAATCTCTCTGTGAGGTAGCTTTTTCTCACAAATATTTTGTTCCTACTTCTTACAATTTTGTGTTATACAAACATTAATTAGAGTCAGGACCTCGTCAAATGTCCTTTCCAGAAGGACCTTTCCATAACTTTCAATTTGATTGTTATAGAACTACCCATGAACATAGGTTCATCGGGTCCAATAAAGACAATATAGTCCAAAATGCTTCTTTTACAAAACATGACAAATGACTATTCACCAATATTCATGTCTATACAAATACTTTTATTTTAATAGACATATCTTTTCATAAAAAATCACAATATTTTAAGTGACACTTTTTCATAAAAGAACACAATTATTTTGAACAAGTATATATATAATTTGGCAGTTTCATACTAGTCTAATCATATACTAGTAAAAGAGAAACTCAACGACCATGATATCAAATATACTCCAATAATTTTGTGGGTCTAACATAATACAAAAGTATCATTAAATTTCATATCTTGTGCTCCACATTTAAATTAGACATTAAGGGGTCGTTTGGTGTGAGGGATACAAATAAATAATGATGGGATAAGAAAATAGTGATGGGATAAAAGTTATGTATCTTGTTTGGAGTGATGTCATAAGCTATCCCATATACATGGTGAGATAAGTTATCCTAGGATAATTAACCCCAATATAACTAATCATGGGATAACTTCATCCCAACCAAACGACCCCTAAAGTCTAATTTTATCTTTATCATAAGCAAAGAACCCCCACATTTTAAATGTGATCTCAAAAATATTTTTTCCACATATTTTTTTCCATACTATCAAAATGTCATTGGTAACATGAAACCACTTTTGAAATATTATTCTACAAACGAATATTATTATACAAACAAATACTATGCTTCCAAACGAATTATCTTGCTTGGCCGCACTTAAAGTAAAATAGAAACATGACTAGAAGACAAAATCTGTCGATAGATAGAGTTGGTGGAGAGGGAAAAAAGATCAATTCCTCTTGTCAATTTATCCTTATTAGGTGGAAGCATTAACTCCTTTGAGTTATTTAAAGCTCATGAGAATATCTTCATTCACGTTCTCCTCATCTTCACCATTTTCCTTGGTCTCCACAGCCATAAAAATCATTTTATTTTTGCTCTCGATTTCAAGTGTAAGCATGGTTGGGATAATTGGAGAAGTGTCAACTCCTGACTTAACACGCTTGGGCGAGGACGATGATGAATTCAAGCGTAATTCTCTTGGCACAATATTTACACCTTTTTGAAGCTTGAATTTGGAACAATTATTGAACCCAACAAAATATCTACAATTTGTGGGAGGATTATGATTGTGTCCATCTGAATAGGACACTAAGAAAATGTTATCTTTCTTTGGGCTTTGTTCAGTTGTTTTCTTCGCTTCACAGAGTATTGATATACTACACTTAAAGTAATTTATGTTATGTCAGATACACACATAATAATAATTAGGAGTGGTTAAATATTATGTGTATACACCACCATTAATAATTTTTACTACTTTTTATAATGAAAATTGAGAAGGGAAAATAACTTCCTATACATGAAATGAAATGGTGAAGAGAGAAAATTTCGGAAATAGAGAACCCTTGATATACTTCTGACTATACTTATGTCATATCCATGTATCATTGTGGGTTTCTCTTGCAACAATTCATGGATAATCTTTATCGGTAGATTTTTCCTGCTTCCAAAAAAAAAGTATTAAAATCATAATTATGTGCACACACACATAAAATGAAACAGAGGGAGTGATTACCTTTTACTAGTTTGGATAAAAGGATTCATCAAATTAGGATAAATGTTAGACCCTATCTTGAGTTGTTGTTGCAAATCAATCAATGCTTATGGTGTTGTAGTTGCTGGTGGCACACACGCTCTTATTGTTGGTAATGGAGGAAGAGAGATCTTTTGGCTAAATTGAGCTTGTTAAATGGGACGTAAGTACAACTGTTGGTTATCATTTTGGCTCATAATTATGACCTGGTCATCCCTTAAGCATTTAAAATTATTCATGTCAGCAACTAAAACTCTGTCAAACGAATTCCATTACTCATTTTCAGATGTCTCAAAGCCTAATTTGTTTGCTACAACATAATTAGATCTATTAATATTACAAATTTTTTATCACCACACCTATATCCCAATTATCATCCCTCATTATATATATATATATATATATATATATATATATATATGTATAGAGAGAGAGATAGAGAGAGTTAACTTGAAAAGTGGGAAGGATAAGGAAAATCTTAAAAATTTCAAAAATATGCTTATAAGAGAAGCTAATGATGTTTTTTTAGAGAGCGGACCGGGGATTAAAGGATCCGAAGAGAGGGATGTCTTATGGAGGAAATAACTTTGTAAAAAAAGGTTTTAGTAGGTAGAAAGTAAAAAATCAAAGACTGAGATGAAGAAAAGTGAACTAGAGTTCCTTAATAGATAGAGAAACTAAAATGGGTATCTACCTACTCTGGCACGTCCACATTTACTTAGTAGTTCATGCATTAAATGTTTTTTTATATTTTAGGAAAGGAGGAATTGACGATAAAGGAGAAGACAAAATATAATTTCATGTACCCTTTTGTTTAAGATTATCTAAGATTAAATCTTTTCAACCAAAAAAATAATAATTTTAATTAGTGAAATAGAGGACCCTTTTGAGAAGAAAATTTACAATTTCAAAAATTTTGTTATGTCATTTGACTTTGCAAGAATATCAAAGTGGGACCAATACTTACAATCAACAATTTTTTGTGGAAAATATGTTTGGTGCAACATAACCACAACACATAAGAAGATGTCACAAACTTTGATAAAGCAACAACATATGCTATAAATATTGCTTTCGAATTTCACCACACACGCTTCTCAACTTTGACACAACACTTGAAAGCTTATTAAATATAAAACCTTACAAAAATTACATTAGAAGATTGTCCAGTGCATAAAATACTTTGTGTTCATGTAAAAAATCGGAAAGGAATGCATACACAAGCATATATAGATTAGATTAAAAGGTAGTCCAATGCATAAAATATTGTATTCACACAAAATAGGGAAATGACCTATCACAATCCAAAATTCCATTTAGTCCATGAGGGAATCCACCATCCCCATAGGTGAATCACATCACTTTATTAACCTCTTAACAATATAAATAATGTAAAAATCATGTAGAATAACCATTCCTAATAAGTCATAAATAAAATAATAATAAAATCAAATCCAAAATAAGTCCAAGACCTCATGACACAAGTAGAAGAGTATCTACGAGTAGCAAGACATGTCTAAAGAAGCTAATGCAATTGTCTAAAACAAATTAGATACGAAATAAAAATAATATCTAGAATCTAGTATATCCGAAGAGAAGGCAACTCACCATGTATTCTAACAACAACAACCTCAAAAATTGATGAGATGGTATTTTACCAACTTATTAGACTTTTGTTCACGAATTATTGTTATGTTTTAATGTTAATGGAGGGAATTTTAGGTTCTTGTTCTCTTATGTGCATGAATTTCTTGAAATATTGAAGAATTTGGAATTAAATTTACTAAACACACGGGTGAGGAACTGGCGTGCAGTAGGGATGAAGAAGCGTTCCTCCAACTCATTGTCGGTCACAAAGGGAATAAACTGTATAAAGAATCAATGCTTAACAATTGTGCATCGACAACAGTACAACGACATATTCAACTAAAAAAGAGCATATGAAAGCGATGTTGATCACTTCTACGTCAGCGTTCCGTCGGTGCAGTGCAAGTGAGTTACAAAAGTACATGACAACTTTGTACTAAATACTTCCTTTCAGAGGTTCCAGTGACATAATTGGGATATGTATAATTCTGTACTACTATCTACTTCCCAATTGGGGATATTCTAGAGAGAGAATGAGTATTGTAGTAGAGAATATAAAATAGACATTGAAGAACTCTTGCTTGCTGCAGAAGAAAACTCAAACTTGTACTTCTCCAAGTTTGGATCTAAAATTAGTTACTAAGTATGAATGGAATAGAACATTCATTTGCTGGTCAATCCTCTATTTCTTTATTTATGAGTAACTAAATCTCTAGCTAGGGGTGTGTGTGCATGATGTGGGTGTAAATCTTAATGGATAGTGATTAAATAACTCTATAATCAGTTGTTACGCATTTACCTATAGTTGTATTCAAGTTTTACTCTAATAATCAATGGTTACAAATATTGGTTGAGCTCTCTAACTATATTTTGGCTTGAGAAAGTAAAATAAGGTTGGGTAAGACTCCACTAGTGAGGACTTGAGAAATTTGTAATAGGATTAGATCTAGAAATAGTCTAATGTGATTTATTTCTCAATTAAGGGTAGAGCTAGAGATAGTCTAACCCACTCAAGCAATGTTTGGTATTTTGTTTGCATGGTCTTTGGGTTAGAAAGAACCCATGATATACATGTTCAATAGTTTCAGAGAATATTAAATATAGTATAGATCAAATGTTATCAACATCTTGACTTATTTGGAATTAATTTATCATTGTCTATTTGACTGAAATTGCATTGATATTGCACACACCCCTAGTCGTCTCCAACATTATGAAAATTATTTGTGTTGATCTATTGATATTGATGCTTGTATTTCAATCGAATCTCGTGTTTCTAAAACGCCTCCAATTTTACATTCTATTTTTGGATTACATTGTGCTAGTTAGTCTTGGATTGAAATAAGAATTGTAACACCTCAGATTAGAGAAAGGCTAGAAAGGAGTCAAATGGGTAGATGAACCCTAAGGTGGATCATGGAACCCTCCATGAAGCACTAAACGGGTCGTGAAGGGGACCACGACTCGTTTGGGCACTCGTGGTTAGTCCATAACCTACCTATATGAGCCTCCCTCCCACGGACGCCTAAACGGTCCATGGTGAGGTTGACGGGGATGTCCAAGGGCTCGTCGTGCTGAGCACTCAGAAGGGGTCTCTCCTATTTCTGCTTGTCAAGGACCACAGACGGCTAAAACTGCCCGTGGTGCCTAGACGGGCCGTGAAGGGTCCTGTGGAATGATTGCATCATCTTTAAGTCGGGGTTTTTTAGGTCTTTTCCTAAATGTATTAGTTTAATACCATGTCATTTTACCCTTTACCCAAATCCCTATATAAGGATTTTTACCCCCAAAATCACTAAAATCAAGTCATTCTCTCAATTTCTCAAAATAAAAACAAGTTCATCTTGCCCAAATATTTCTCTCTCTAAGGAAGAAGAAGTCAAGTTAGGGTTTCAAGATCATGTCTCCAATCCTCCATTATTTGTGGGCTTTGAACTCCAAGGTATGGTAGTCTTTATATATGGAGATCTTTCTTCCATAGAGTTCCTAAATTCTCCAATTTACAAAGCTACAAATTTCCAATTGAAGTTAGGGTGTAACACCTTGTAATCTTGTAGTCTAATCATAGGGTAAAGTGTGAAGTCATGAGCCAAAGAATTGAGCTTGACCACCCTTCACGAGGACCCACACGGGCTGTGAAGGGCACCATGAGTCTGGTGTGCCTTGTGGTGGCTCACAGTGGCTAACCAAATTGTTTTCACCTCCCACGACCAGCATGATGCCTCGTGGTGGGGGCCACATGTCGTGGTGATTGGCGTAGAAGGCTAGGCAGTGTGCATAACTAGGTAGCCTCCTCCCACGAGCCACTTGATGGCTCATGAAGGCCTTGACGGATCATGGAGGTGGGCATGTGGGGGATTTGAGAGTAGGTCTGGTAAGCCAAGCCACAGGTCAAGGACCACGGCTCATGGAGCCTGGCGCGGAGTAGGGCAGTTCACTGAAATTTAAGGGGGTTTTAGGTCTTTTCTGGTTTTTATTAAATCAAAGCTATGTCACTTTACCCAAGCCTAGGACCCTTATATAAGTGATTTTAAACCCTAACCTCACCCATTCAAGTCATTCTCTAAAACTCACCAAAAGAAATTGGGTTCTCCTCTCCAAAATATTTCTCTCTCTTGAAATTGAAGAAGAAGAAAGAGTTGAAGCTAGGGTCAAGTTCAAGTCTCCATTCCTTAATATTTTGTGGGAATTTATAGTAAGGTATTATGGATTTTAATCCATGGAATCCTTGCATCCATAGAGCCCCTAAGTTCTCCCAATTGAAAAGTAGAATTCCACAAATTGAGTTAGGGTTTTTTTCTAAGTTGCGGGTCTTTGTATATGTTGATTCAATTGAGTGAATCATGAGTATTTATGCATGAATTGAGTGGATTCATTGCTATTATGATGAATTCCATGTATCCATGCCTAACCCATGCTTTTAAGATAATATTGATGTAAATGGGTTTCATGCTATGGAGGGAGAAATTATGGGTTTAGATGTATTCTTGTAGAATTTATGAGATACATTATTAATTGCTTTGAGATTGAAGCGTATATGATGATTTATGATTAGGATGGCTTTCAGAGTGAAGCCTATATATGAATTGTTGATTGTTGTTATGATTCTTGTGGAAGGGATTATTCGCACATGATTTCCTTTATATATGTATGAAATGTGAAAGGCTTTCTCACATTGAATGATTCTAGGTTGAAAGGCTTGCTCACGTAAAATGAATCTAAGTTAAAATACTATGAAATTGATGAGTCTAGAGGCGATTACCCTTGCCCTCCAACTTAAGATAGAATATAAGGCGAGTACCCATATTGAATAAGAGGCGACTACCCTTATTCCTTGATATTGAACAAGAGGAGAATACCCATGTCACATGATGTTGGACTAGATGTGAATACCTATGATCCTAATTAAAGGAAATAGAGGCGACTACCCATGATCCCATCGTGAGTTGAACAAGAGGCGACTACCCACATTCCTATAATGAAAGTGAACAAGAGGCGAGCGCCTATGATCCTTTATGTAAGGCAAGAGGTGAGTACCCATGAGCCTTTATAGTTAGGAAAGTGGTGACTCCCCATGTATTTAAAAGTAAGATAAATCTATCTATATTACCTTAGAAGCATGAAAATCTAATTTGAATGTTAAATTACTATAATATCCCTAACTTAGGTTGTGACTTTTTCGATGAGTTGTGACTTTCTGATAAGTTGTGACTTTTTTCAAAGGGTTGTGATTTTTCGATGAGTTGTGACTTTTCTAAAGATTTAAGACTTTTCCAAAGAGTTGTGACTTTTTCAAAAAGTTGTGAATTTTCCAAACGGTTGTGACTTCTCGAAACGTCATGAATTTTCAGAGAAGACACAAAAAACACTTGTTCATATTACCCTTTGTTGACTATAAATAGAGGGGATCCCTCTCATTTTTCAACCACAATTTTTTTTTAATATTCGACTCTTCTTCTTGCGTTTTAAAATATTTCGTGTTATTTATTATTATTGAGTGAGTTTGAAATTTAGCGGAGTATAAGATACCACTATTTTGATGAAGTTATTCGTTCTATCCTAAGAGGGTATATTTCTTAACCTCGAGTACTTGAGGAAAATAATTCTGATGATATTGTAACGACCCTAAAATCTAGTAGGTTGAACTAAAGCTTGACGAGTGTCGTTTTGAGTTAGTTTTGGGTTATGAGTGGTTAACTGTTGTCCCGAGTCATGGTTGAAGGGTTTAGGGGTTAAACATCAAGGTAAGACTCCAAAATGACCACCCCAGGGGTCCTTGAGGAGGACCCTAAGTCTAACCCCCAAGGCTGCCCCAAAATAGAAAGTTGGCCAAAGTTTGGTGACCTACGGAAGGGGTCCACGCCCCGTAGGTCCATCCACATCCCGTGGATGGCCTCCGTAGGTAAAGGGCCCCCCAAACCAAGCCACAACCCAAAATGACGGATGACCAGGATGGGGCGTCAACCCATCCACGGTCCTTCGATGGGGAGCTGTCAATCACACCTGTGTTTGTTGTCTTGGCTCGGCCAATCTAGGGGTGGATTGGTAAATTCACCCCAAGTCTTTTTAAGTGTATGGACGGTTATTTTAAGTATATTAAGATATTTTAAGAGTATTAAAACATTAAAATACTATTTTAGTTTTCATTCTTCAACTTCCCCAATCAAAACCCCTCCCTCTCAAAATATCTTCTCTCTAAAACTCCATTGAAGACCAAGAGAAAAAGAAGACTTAGGGCTTGAAGAGGAAGGCTATTTGAGTAGATTTCAATGGAATTAATCTATTAAGGTATGGTTATCCTTCATCTAGGGTTAGGTTTCACCCTAAAGTCAATTTTAAAGAAGGTTTCAAAGTTTTCAAGTTTCTCAAAAACCCTAGGTGTTACTTAATCTCATGAGTTCTTTCATCAAACGTTTTCAAATGGTTTCTAATGATAAATTATGATTGTATTAATGTTTAATTGATGATTGTTTTATGAAAATACTCTATGAACCCATGAATTCTCTCAATTTCTAAATTGTGCCTTATGAAGTAGGTTGGTTGATGATGCGTGTATGTGAATCGAATTTGCCTAAATTGCTTTAGATTATTACAGTATATCATTACCCATGCCCTAATTGTAGTAAATTGTTGGTGATTTGGAAGTACGACCCTTGAAGGGCAAGTTATGATCAATTACTTGTTGAATTAGAATTGTGAATTAGATGTTGATCCACTTGAAAGGTGGAGGTGTTTATTTACTATGTATATTGTGGTATTGAATTGATGGATATATTCCTTGTACCCTACATGTGGAGGTTAATGTATAATTGTGATATGATGCATGTGTGTGATCTAAATAAATGAATGATGATCATGTCTAGAAGTTAAATTGTGTTAGGATTGAAGGTTGTCTCTCTATTAACACACTTGAAATAAAAATGAATGACGTTCAATGTTAATGTTAATGATGAAGTACTTTTTGAAAGGCTATTCTCCATTGTACTCTAATGAAAGATAATGATGTGTTGATTGAAAGGATATTCTCGATCTTACACTAATGAACGATAATGGGATTCTTAGATGAAAGGCTATTCTCATCTTTGAATCTATGAGTTATCCAATGAATGAATGTTGGGTTTGAGATGCATGCCCTGATGTGAGTTGAGGCGAGGTGTCTAGTAACAATCTCTTATCCCTTAATGTAATGAATGTTAAAATACTCTATGGGAATGTAGGCTAAGAACCGAGAGGATATTGAATGAGATAGAAGCCCTCACATGAGTTGAGGCGGGATTTCTAGTAGCAATCTCTTGAGATGGATGCCGTTACATGAGTTGAGGCGGGGTATCTAGTAGAAATCTCCTTGTCCCTTAACTTTTTGCCCATATAGGACTGGCTAGTGGATCCACTTAAGCTAAATATTGGTTTACCTTAGGCAAGTAGACCAACCCTTACGATGTGGGACAGTATATCGGATTCCATGATCTAGCTCTCCTGGTCTATGTCGGTTAAATACTTATTCCCATCATGTGAGATGTGCATTATAGTTTCTTGAGGAATTCTATGAAGTGTAGGTAGTAGTATGAGATGCTATCCATACATGGCACAAGTAGGCTTCAAGAGGGCTATAATGAGTTCTCTAAGTCTTAATGACTAATGTATGAAAGTCCTCTAAATGAAGTTATTGATAAAGGTTGACTCTTAAATGCTTAATGTGATGATGTATGCTATACTTGAGTTATATTATGAGTTATTTTCCCTTGTCATGTTTTATGAAATGTTATGTCTCTTATGTGTGGTTATTGTGCAAAGGTGAAATGAAGGAATGGTAAGTTCACTTTTGGTGACCTTAATGTGGTACTTTGGTGTGGATGGTGGTAAGGGATGCTATCCATATATTACACAAGGTATAGCATGAGGGTTACTTGAGGTGAATGCTTAATGTGAAGGTAAAGAGATACATGTTGATATTGTTCAAATGTGATGTTATGATTTGTATGATGATTATATTTATATTTGATGTCTCTTACGTTATTGTTCATGATATTTCTAAAAAGTGGCATAATGCATGGTTTCCAGCCAATATGTCCCCTTTAAAGCATGTTTTTGCATGGTCATCATACTTAGTACATTTTTGTGTGCTAACCCATTCTTCTATGATTTTACTACAAGTGTAGGTTCCGGCAAGTGATTGCTTCTGTCTAGATTGAAGTGTTTGGATTGCTATTCTTCCAAGATCAAGTGGTACGTTCTCATAGATCGAGAACAAGTGTCTTTTTAGAAGTTTCTTTCTTTTCATGTAATAGACTACATTAAAATTCTATTGTAAAGGGTCGTGTCCCTATTTTGTTAAAGATTGTGTCTAAGATGGCCATGTGAGATATAGAATTTGCTTGCGTTTAAATGTTTTTGAATGATAGATTGTATGGTTTTTAAATAAAAAGTTTTAATTCCGTACTATTTCTATTACCTATGCGATGAATGAATGATATGAGGCTTGTATAAGACCCCTTCCGGGTCGAGTACGCCGTGTTGCTTCTGGGGTGTAGACTTGGGGCGTGACAAACATGGTATCATAGCATAAGATTTTGGAAATGGTCTTAGGATTGATGTCTCACACGCCACGGCTAGTAGAGTCTTGTTCATCGGTGTGAGTCACGACACATCTATGAGCGAGAGGCTATAGGACATTAAGAAGTTACACTTCTTTCTTCATTCTTCAAGTCATGCCATATAGCTTAACTCCATAAGTTCTCTCTCTTATTCCTTATCCGGTGGTCTTGAGGATGTGACTACTCTAAGGGTTAATGCTACAAGGATCAAAGGAGAAAAAGGTGAGTGGTGATGTCAATTATGGCTATGTGACTTGTTAGATTTGAGGTGCTAGATTGTGATGTTGTCTTTAGTATGAATGGGTTGCTTTATGGTTATGTTTAGTCTATGGTAGAACCCGACTTAGTTTTGATGAGTTTTGAGGTATGTTGAAAGAGGTTTTGAAATGAGGTGTTTTAGAAATTTTTAGATGTGTTGAGTGAGTAGACTCCTTAGAAGAGGATAAGTCTATTTCACTTTGGGTTAGAATCATCTTGTATGATGAGTGTGGAGGTTTAGTGATGATTTGCTCCCCACCTTAGAATAGAAAGAAGTGTAGTTTAAAAGAGTTTGTATAGGCTTACTCCTAAGTGGGGAGATAATGTGTTTAGATGGTAAGGTCTTTGAGTGTCCTTGATGTTTATGAGTTAGGCTTGCATGATGTTCTCACCTTATGAGGTGTAGTGAGTTTGAGGAGTTTAGACCTGGTGTGGTAGACTCATATGAGTCCTTGAGTGGTGTTGGTAAGGTTGTTTGTGAGCAAGAGTTGCTTAATGAGGACCTTCCTAGTTTAAAAGAACAGGTATGTGATAGTTTCTTATAAGTTGTGAATGTGATGTTGAGGTTCCTATGTTGTGTTTATGTTAGCCTTAGTTGGGTTTTCTCCTAAGTGGGGGATGGTATGTTGAATAGTGTGGTTGTTGAGAGTTTTGATATCCTTATCTCTTTCCTTCTATTCTTATTCAAGCTTGAGACCAAGAGTTCCTTGTAGATTGTTTCATATTTTGGAGTCATGTGTGATTATGAGTTTCCATGGTCTCCTTATGTTGTGCATGTTCTAGTTGAATTCTTGTTTATATGAGAAAATGAGTTTTCATGATTTATTGTTCCTTATGTTGATTTGCATTTAGTATGAGTTGCCTATATGCTTCATGAGGTTAAATGTTGAGCATGCCTAAATGTGTTTTTATGAATAAGTTGCATAATGTGATTTTATGAGAAAATTGCTTAAATGTGTTTAATGATGTTGTGATAAGCATGATGTGAGTTGGAGAAGGTAATGCCTCCAATGTAATGAGAAATGGGAAGTTTTGATGCATAACGAATTTGTAGATGTAGTTCCTACTTTCTTGTGTTGCATTGAGCTTGTTGATGTGGAATTGATGTTCTCTCCTAGTTTTGTGTATTGTTTATAATGTTACTTACTTGATGGGCTGCTAGTCTTGAGTCGTTAACCCTTTAATGTGTTTAAAGTGTCATTCGAGAAGGAATGTTCCTAATGGGGGATAATGTAACGACCCTAAAATCTAGTAGGTTTAACTAGAGCTTGACGAGTGTTGTTTTGAGTTAGTTTTGGGTTATGAGTTGTTAAATGTTGTCCCGAGTCATGGTTGAGCGGTTTATGGGTTAAACGTCAAGGTACGACTCCCCAAGGACCACCCTAGGGGTCCTTGAGGAGGACCCTAAGTCTAACCCCAAGGCTGCCCCAAAGCAGAAAGTTGGCCAAAGTTTGGTGACCTACGGAAGGGGTCCACGCCCCGTAGGTCCATCCACGCCCCGTGGATGGCCTCCGTAGGTCAAGGGCGCCCAAAACAAGCCACATCCCCAAATGATGGATGACCAGGACGGGGCGTCAACCCATCCACGGTCTGTGGATGGGGAGCCGTCAATCACACCTGTGATTGCTGTCTTGGCTCGGCCAAGCTAGGGGTGGATTGGTAAATTCACCCCAAGTCTTTTTAAGTATATGGACAGTTATTTTAAGTATATTAAGATATTTTAAGAGTATTAAAACATTAAAATACTATTTTAGATTTCATTCTTCAATTTCCTCAAATCAAAACCCCTCCCTCTCAAAATATCTTCTCTCTAGAACTCCATTGAAGACCAAGAGAATAGAAGACTTGGGGCTTGAAGAGGAAGGCTATTTGAGTGGATTTTCGTGGAATTAATCTATTAAGGTACGGTAATCCTTCATCTAGGGTTAGCTTTCACCCTAGAGTCAATTTCAAGAAGTTTTCATGTTTCTCAAAAACCCTAGGTTTTACTCAATCTCATGAGTTCTTTCATCAAACGTTTTCAAATGGTTTCTAATGACAAACTATGATTGTATTAATATTTAATTGATGATTTATAATGAAAATATTCTATGAACCCATTAATTCTCTCAATTTCTAAATTGTGCCTTATGAAGTGGGTTGGTTGATGATGAATATATGTCAATCGAATTTGCCTAAATTTCTTTAGATTATTAAATTATGTCATTACCCATGACCTAATTGTAGTAAATTGTTGGTGTGTTGGTGATTTGGAAATATGACCCTTGAAGGGCAAGTTATGATCAATTACTTGTTGAATTAGAATTGTGAATTAGATGTTGATCCACTTGAAAGGTGGAGGTGTTTATTTACTATGTATATTGTGGTATTGAATTGATGGATATATTCCTTGTACCCTACATGTAGAGGTTAATCTAAAATTGTGATATGATGTCTGTGTGTGATCTTAATGAATGAATGATGCTCATGTCTAGAAGTTAAATTGTGTTAGGATTGAAGGTTGTCTCTCTATTAACAAACTTGAATGAAGAATGAATGAAGTTCAATGTTAATGTTAATGATGAAGTACTTGTTGAAAGGCTATTCTCAATAGTACTCTAATGAAAGATAATGATGTGTTGATTGAAAGGATATTCTCGATCTTACACTAATGAACGATAATGGGATTCTTAGATGAAATGTTATTCTCATCTTTGAATCTATGAGCTATCCAATGAATGAATGTTGGGTTTGAGATGGATGCCCCAACGTGAGTTGAAGCGGGGTGTCTAGTAACAATCTCTTATCCCTTAATGTAATGAATGTTAAAATACTCTATGGGAATGTAGGCTAAGCATAAGAGGATATTGAATAAGATGGAAGCCCTCACGTGAGTTGAGGCGGGGTTTCTAGTAGCAATCTCTTGAGATGGATGCCCTCACATGTGTTGAGGCGGGGTATCTAGTAGCAATATCCTTGTCCCTTAAATATATGTCCACATAAGACTAGCTAGCGGATCCACTTAAGCTAAATACCGATTTACCTTAGGCAAGTAGACCAACATTTACGATGTGGGAAAGTACATCGGATTCCATGATCGATGTCTATGTTGGTTAGATGCTTATTCCTATCATGTGAGATGTGCATTATAGTTTCTTTGGGAGTTCTATGAAGTGTGGGTAGTAGTATGGGATGCTATCCATACATGGCACGAGTAGGCTTCAAGAGGGCTATAGTGAGTTCTCTAAGTCTTAATGACTAATGTATGAAAGTCCTCTAAATGAAGTTAGTGAAGAATGTTGACTCTTAAATGCTTAATGTGATGATGCATGCTATACTTGAGTTATATTATGAGTTATTTTCACTTGTCATGTTTTATGAAATGTTATGTCTCTTATGTGTGGATATTATGCAAAGGTGAAAAAGAAGGAATGGTAAGTTCACTTTTGGTGAACTTAATATGGTACCTTGGTGTGGATGGTGGTATGGGATACTATCAATACAGTGCACAAGGTATATCATGAGGGTTACTTGAGGTGAAGGCTAAATGTGAAGGTAAAGAGTTACATGTTGATACTGTTCAAATGTGATGTTATGACTTGTATGATGATTATATTTGTATTTGATATCTCTTATGCTATTGTTCATGATATTTCTAAAATGTGGCATATGAATGGTTTCCAACCAAAATGTCCCCTTTAAAGTATGTT
The DNA here is from genome assembly GCA_029582725.1 of Solanum chiquidenum. NCBI lineage: Eukaryota > Viridiplantae > Streptophyta > Magnoliopsida > Solanales > Solanaceae > Solanum > Solanum chiquidenum. Next base: position 22,155 of record JAJOOS010006759.1, read on the forward strand.
TTTGCATGGTCATCATACTTAGTACATTTTTGTGTGCTAACCCATTCTTCTATATTTTTACTACAAGTGTAGGCTTCGACAAGTGATTGCTTCTATCTAGATTAAAGTGCTTGGATTGCTATTCTTCCAAGATCAAGTGGTACGTCCTCATAGATCGAGGAAAAGTGTCTTTTTAGAAGTTTCTTTCTTTTTATGTAATAGACTACGTTAGAATTCTATTGTAAAGGGTCGTATCCCTATTTTGTTAAAGATTGTGTCTAAGATGGCCATGTGAGATATAAACTTCCGCTTGCATTTAAATGATTTTGAATGATAGATTATATGGTTTTTAAATAAAAATTTTTAATTACGTACTATTTCTATTACCTATGCGATGAATAAATGCTATGAGGCTTTTATACGACCCCTTCGGGGTCGAGTACACCGTGTTGCTTCCGGGGTGTAGACGGGTCGTGATAGATATAATCATTATTTTTTCACTTAATATATACATTAGTATGTAATGTTCCAATATATGAAGTAATTATGATGTAGTGTAAATTGATTTATTTTTATTTATAATTTCTCTTGTGATGTAGATATATGCTTTTGAATATCTTATTCCAAATTTATTAAACTTCTCAAGAGTTAGAGAATTGTAACAATTTATTTTTTTGATGCTCAAGACAAAAGAATGACTGTATTCATAAATATTTCTTATGTGATTTAGATTATCAAGAAGTTTGCATCAAAATAGTTATTACTATATAAAATTGTCCTTTAGTTTTACTGATTTATTATCTCTTAATATTTTAGTATTTTCGACAAAGAAAAGTTCATATGACTTGTAATAACGCGAGTTGAAGTTTGTATTAGTTTAATTTTTATTATTTATTTATTAGCTAATTTTTCTGAGATAATGTTTTCATTAATGCAAATCTATTTATCTAATATATTTGGTTAGGTATTTATATATGTCACGAATGTATTATCTAGTTAACAAGATCTTCTAACTTCAAATATATTATTTTAAAATATTTTGAGTTCTTTTTTTTTAAAATTCACAACAAATGTGAATATATGTGAATATATTTGAATCATTTAAAATTTATCATTAAAAAACTAAATTTTATATTCATTAATATGAAATAAACATTTTCATTTTGTCTCTACACTAAATTAAAATCTAATAACTACAAGAAATAAATAGTAGCATTAATTAAAAGACCTATTTATTTATGTAACTATAAAATCTATTAGAAATTCATCTATTGACATTAATACTTTAGTTATAACATTATAAATTCTCTTAGTTATTACTAATTATTGTAAACATTATTCACTCTTTTACATTATTTTGTTATAATATTATGAATTTTCATATTTATTATATTATTTATTTTATCTTTAATCTCTCCTTAATAACTTTTGACCAATAATTTTTTATATTATTATACTGCCCCTATATATGTGATAACCCGGTGTTGTTATTTTTCCTTGAAAGAATCATGCTTGGTTGAATAAATTTAAAATTGTTTACAAGTATATGAACTATATCTTTGTTGGGTGTCAGATAAACATGTGATTATATATATGATTTCACAAATAGAATATATTCTTTAATATTTATTTTTAGTTTTCCAGGTAAAAAAAAAAAAGTTAACCTTTCGCAGTTAACTATGGACAGTCAAATAACCATCTTTGATTTATGTACACAGTTAATTGAGAAGTCAAATGTGAGAGCAAAAATAAGAACGTCATCTCTTGTGTTATAACTTATATAAAAAAAATTAATATACAAAAATAGTTCTAAAAAATAAAATGTAGTTGTTCTCCATATGTTCATATGATGTCTAAACAAATTAATATGAAATACACGTGCAAATCACATCTGGTTAGATGACTAGAAAAATACACAACAAATATCGTCAATAAGGCAATATTAGTGAGATACAACTAATTACATGATTGAACCTCATCAAATTGAAATAAATATATACATTATTGCTTTTAACTAATAAAAATTTTAATTGACCATCTTCATAGGTTCGTGTGAATAAAAGATATATATGACTATCCACATTGAACATTCACAAATGAATCTGCAATATTATTTTGTGCAAAACTTATTTATTCAAATCTTCGCTTAAATTTTCTGAATTGATAATCACGTGTCGAAAAACTAGTATGTAAAATGCTATGATGAATGATTAGCTTGGATTGTTTCTTGAATTGCCTTCCATGATGAGTAAGGATGAATTAAGGTTACTTCGAGAAGTATTCCTCCTATGTTATGATGAATCATTATGTGCATCGATTATGCTTTATGACTTATGTTGTCTAATGCTTATGTTTATGTTGTTTAAGCAAGCTATCATATTTAGTACATCTTTGTACTAATGCATACTCTTTCCTACATTTCTTATCCAAATGTAGGGTCCGACGATATAGATTATCATCCCCGTGGCTAGGATCTTAGTAGAGGCAAGACTTCAGGATTGGTGAGTCCTCATAGCATTCGAGGATTTGGCAACTATTTCCTTATGTTATTTTATTCTAGTTTGTGAACATTGTTAGATGGGTTGTGTCCCAAGATATTCATGTAGTAGATGGTTTTTGAGACAAGTGTATTAGACTTACGCTTTTGATATGAAAACTTTGATTGTCTTGAAAATGTTTTAAATTTCTCGTAAATTTCTATTATCTTGTTTATGAAAGCTAAGTGGTTTGTATGAAACCTCTCGGGATCTTGTACGCCATGTTACATATAGGGGGTACCCCTGGGTCGTGACATAGGGTTTTCTTCCATGTCATGGGTTTCTTTAAATATTGGTTTATTTGATTGGTTTATGAACTATTATGCATGAATTGAGATAGTTTTATATTTTTAAGATGAATCCCCATCAAGCCGTGCTTAACCCATGTTTTCTAAGCTATGATGATATAAAGTAGGTTTTGAACTACGAAGAACTTATGAAAATATGCTTACAAAATTGATGAAATATGGTATATGTTACTTTGAGAGTAAAACATAAATGTCGTTGTTAATTGTTGTGAAAGGATTTCTCAGATAATACTAAATACATGAAACTGATAGGTTTTCTCCCATAAAAGATTCTTAGAGTTGAAAGGATTTCTCAACTAAACTATGAATCAAGCTTTAGGAGCTATTCTAATGGTAAGACAAGAGGTGATTACCCATGTCCCCATAATGATAAGACAAGAGGTGATTACCCATGTTTCTTAAAGATAAGATGAATATGATTAATGAAAATTCCATGGGAATTATGCTTAGTACCGAGTGGACAAGTGGCGATTACCCGTGTCCACAAACTATGTGCCACCATAGATTGTCTCAGATAGACATTAGCTAGTGGATCCACTTAAGCTAGAAGTTTATGGTTCTTACCTTTGAAAGTGAGAACACCTCTTTTTGGTGTAGGGTAGACACTGGATTCCATGTTATAGCTCGCATGATCTTTATGTCATTTAAGCCTAATTTCCCACAATAATAATGATGAACTAAGGTTAATTTTAAAGGTATTTCACATGTGTTCAATAATGATTTTACTTGCATTGACCATGATCATGATTATGTTTCTAATCTCTTATCTTATGTTTTAAACTTGGTCTTTGCATCTTATGAAAATGTCCTTTTAGCATGAATTAATAACTTTTATGCATTGCTATCATACTTGGTACATTATTATACCAACACATACTGTTGCCTACATTCTTCTAAAATGTAGGGTCCGATGCTCCGATTTCCCATCCCCGTGGCTAGTGGTCACCTTGGTTATCTTGAGTAGTGGTGAGTGTTAGAACAAAAATACTCAAGAAACTGATTTGAAGAATAAAAATAGAGTGAACTTATGAAATTCCATCTATGTATTAATTTGCATAAGATCTGAATTTATACAAGGAAAAACCTAACCATTTCCTATCTAGTAGCCACTTTCAAAGTGGATGTTAAAACTAAATAAGAACATGTGCCACTAACAACGATAAAAGGGGGCCACTAACAGCCATTAAAGGGGCCACTAACTTCAGAAAGTTGAGCAACTAAAGTTGACTAAGTCTAGCTAGAAAATAGGAAGCACTAAACTAAAATAAGTAAAAAACAGTAAAAATAATAAGTTGGAAAAAATGACAATTGTATAACACTCCTCCTTGGCATTTTTGTGGCAAACACCAATTCGTTGCCTCAGATCTTCAAACCTTTCCTTTGGCAATGACTTGGTGAAAATGTCAGCTAGCTTGTTCTCAGATGAACAATGAACAAGCAACACTTCATTAGATTGTTTAACTTCTCTAATAAAATGAAACTTTATCGTGATATGCTTAGTTCGACCATGAAACATTGGAGTTTTTGAGATTGAAACTGCTGAACTGTTGTCACACATGATCTTGGTAGCTTCTGTTTGTTCATGGCCCAAGTCCTTCAACATCTTTCTTAGCCAGATAGCTTGATTCACAGCAGATGCAACAGCTATGTACTAAGCTTATGTTGTTGATTGAGCTGTAGTTTCTTATTTCCTAGAGCTCCAACCAAAACAACTTGTCCCCAAACAAAAAAGATATCCAGAAGTTCTTCTGGAATCATCAACTCCGCCACCCCAATCACTATCAGAGTACCCGATTAGGTTCATAGTTACTTCGGCAGATGTTGGCAAAAAAGTTCCAAACTTGCTGGTTCCTTTAATATACCTCAACACTCTTTTAGCCTTTGTGAAGTGTGTGTCTCTAGACGAATGCATGAACCTAGAGAGCAAACTTACAACAAATAGAATGCCAGGTCTGCTTGCGGTTAGATATAGAAGACTGCCAATTAAGCTTTTATACATACTATGATCCACTTTTTCGGAATCCTCATTCTTGCCAAGGTTCACACCAGTAGAGATTGGAGTACTCACAGGTTTGCAGTCTTGCATTTTGAACTTGTTTAGAATATCCAAAATGTATTTATGCTGGCATATGAAAAATCCATCACTGGACTGCAACACTTCCATGCCAAGAAAGTACTTCATGACTCCAAGATCAGTCATTTCAAAGATTTTCTCCATTTCTTCCTTGAACCTTTGGATTAGTTCAATTTTGCTTCCTGTCACAAGCATGTCATCCACATAAATTAAGACAATTAACGACTCACCTGCAGTGACTTTCACATACAGAGTAGCTTCACTTTGACTTCTACTAAAGCCAAGTTGGATGAGATGATTGTCCATCATTTCATACCATGCCCTTGGGGCTTGTTTTAGGCCATACAAGGCCTTTGTTAAGAGATAAACTTGATCCTCTTTTCCAGGAATTGAGAAACCTTCAGGTTGCTCTACATAGATCTCTTCAGCAAGAAAACCATTCAAAAAAGCCGATTTGACATCAAGTTGATGAATCTGCCAGGAACTATGAGATGCAAATGCAAGAATAAGCTTGATTGTGTCATACCTTGCTACAGGAGAAAATGTTTCCTGGTAATCCACACCATATTGTTGTGCGTATCCCTTTACCACCAATCTAGCCTTATGTTTGCAAATTGTTCCATCAGGATTGAGTTTTGTCTTGAAAATCCATTTTACACCAATTACCTTGCGATTTCTAGGTCTGTCAACAAGCTTCCAGGTTCTGTTCTTCTTGATCATGTCTAGTTCATCTTGCATAGCTATCCTCCATGCCTGAGAGTCCTGTACTTCAGCATAGCTTGTTGGTTCAGAGGTAACCAAGTTACACCACTGGTAGACATCTTTTAAGGATCGAGTTCCACTCACTGGTACATCATCCACTAGTTCATCTTCTGAAAGTTGAGGATGCTCTTTTAAAAATAAATCAGAATAAGAGGTCTTCTGAGTTCTCCAATCCCAACCAGTTGCTTCATCAAACTTCACTTCTCGGCTGAGAATTAGTTTCTCTGATTTCAAACAGAAAATCTTGTACCCTTTGGATGAACTATATCCCATAAATATGCCTTTATGAGCCTTGTTGTCCAGTTTAGTCCTCTTTGTTTCTGGAACTCGATAATAACATGTACACCCAAAGATTCTAAGATAGTGTACTGATGGTTTGTTCCCACACCAAGCTTCAATGGAATCATGTCCTGCAAGGCTTTAGTAGGCAATCTGTTCAGCAAATATACAGAGGTATTGACTGCCTCCGCCCAAAACTGATTTGGGATCTTTCTTTCGAGCAAAAGACATCTGGCCATCTCCATTACTGTCATGTTCTTCCTTTCAGACACACCATTTTGTTGTGGAGTGTATGTTAATGTCAATTAGCGTTCAATACCTGTGCTATTACAAAATTCCACAAACTGAGAAGAAGTATATTCTCCTCCATTGTCAGACCTTAAAGCCTTAATACTAAGATTACATTGATTTTCTACTAAAGCTTTAAATTGTTTAAAAACATCGAAAACTTCACTCTTCAGTGAAATGAAATAAACCCAACACGTTCTGGTGTAGTCATCAATAAAGAGGAGAAAGTATTTGTTACCACTCAATGAATTTGTTTTCATTGGACCGTAAACATCCGTATGAATGAGCTGAAGTTTCCGGTTAGCTCTCCATACTTGATTTGCTTGAAATGGAAATTTTGTTTGCTTTCCCTATTGGCAAGTTTCACAAACTTGAGCATTAGAAAGAAATTCAGGCATATTTTCCACTAGCTCCTTCTTTTTCATCTCTGCAATGCTTCTCAGATTGAAGTGACCAAACCTTTTCTGCCATAGGTTTGTACATGTTTGTGAAGTAATAGTGTAAGCCTGCTCAGTTATTTTCTCCCAATCAACTGAAAACATTATGTTGCTCATCTTGACATAAAATAATTCTACTCCAGAAGGGTCAGAAACAACACATTCACAATTCTTAAAATGCAGAGAATAATTATTTTCAAGCATTTGTCCAACACTCAACAAATTTTGACTCATATCCGGTGTGTACAAAACATCAGGAATTGTTTTGATACCTGATATTGTTGAGATAGACAATGTACCTCTGCCTTTGACTTCTACTGCCTCGCCGTTTCCCACTTTTACTTTAGATTTGTATGTATCATCGAGGAATTTGAACATTTTAGCATCATTACAAAAGTGATGTGTGCAACCACTATCAAGAAGCCATGAATCAGAGGATTCATTGATTGAAAAGTATGAAACTGCAAAGAGTTGCTCCTCATGTGCATCTGCAACTTCTGCTACTTGTGCTTGCAAAGCACCAGAGGCCTTTGCTCTTGATTTCTAGACCTTGGATATGTGCCCCGTCTGCTTACAGTTGCCGCATATAGCATCGACCCTCCACCAACAGTACTTCTCCAGATGTGTATTTCTTTTACAATGTTTGAACGGAGGGAACTTCTGCTTCACATCTCCACTATTATTTTCTACATCATGCTTGCCCTTATTCTTTTGGTTGACCTGTTGCTTTCCTTTACCAAATATTTGTTTTTGTACAGAGAAAGCTCCTTCAGTGAACTTGTCCTGTCTCATAGTCCTCCTTTGGTCTTGTGCTTGAAGAGCACTCATTAGTTCACCTAATGAAAGTTTGTCCAGGTCCTTGGATTCTTCAAGAGAGGAAATCTTAGATTCAAACCTCTCAGGAAGAGTCACAAGAACTTTCTCCACAATTCATTTGTCTGTAAATTCTTCACCAAGAAGTCTAATGTTATTAACAATTAAGGAGATTTGATCAGCATACTTACTGATTGTTTCATCGTCCTGCATATTCAAGCACTCGAACTCTCTTTCCAAGTTCAACACTTGCATTTGACGTGTTCTATCGCTGCCTTGATATTCTTCTTTCAAACTATCCCAAGCCTCTTTTGTTGTTTTGCAAGCCATGATTCTGTAAAACACAGAATCTGCCACAACATTCTGCATAAGTGACTTGGCTTTAGATTTCTTTGCCTTCTCTTCGTTGTTGGATTTGATTTGAGCCAAGGTAGGATTTGCTGGTAGAGCAGCAAGTGGTTTATCTTCCGTCACAGTTTCCCAAAGTTCATAGGCTTCCAGAAAAGCTTGCATCTTCACAAACCAGATTTGGTAATTTTCACCGGTGAAAGTGAATGGTGGATTTAAAGGTAGGTTATTGTTGGATGTCATTTGTGTTGTAGGTTAAAACTTTTTGGTCTTGTAAGATCAACTAGAGGCTCTGATGCCACTGTTAGAACAAAAATACTCAAGAAACTGATTTGAAGAATAAAAATAGAGTGAACTTATGAAATTCCGTCTATGTATTAATTTGCATAAGATCTGAATTTATACAAGGAAAAAACTAACCATTTCCTATCTAGTAGCCACTTACAAAGTGGATGTTAAAACTAAATAAGAACATGTGCCACTAACAACCATAGAAGGGGGCCACTAACAGCCATTAAAGGGGCCACTAACTTCAGAAAGTTGAGCAACTAAAGTTGACTAAGTCTAGCTAGAAAATAGGAAGCACTAAACTAAAATAAGTAAAAAACAGTAAAAATAATAAGCTGGAAAAAATGCCAATTGTCTAACAGTGAGTCCTCATGTTCTGAGGACGAAACCTTTTATTGCTTTTTTTCTTTACTTTTCAAATATATTATGTGATGCCAGGGTTACGTCCCACTCATTCTTGATGTAATAGATGGCTTTTGAGACTATGTAGACTTCCGCTTCACTTTTTTTCAAAACTCTTTATGATATGAATTGTCTCTTAAAATCTCTTGATTTTCTATTATCTTCTTTATATATGCTAAGTGGCTTGTGTAGGGCCTTTCGGGGTCCTATACGCCATGTTATGCCTGGGGTATAATTTGGGCCGTGACAAGAATAGAGGGTAATATTTTCTGTTAATCTTTCTGGTTCTATCCTGACGCATATAACATTGGGTATTCGTTTTGCACACGACTGCCTATACCTTAATTGGAAGGTATAGTTGAGCGTTATAAATAATTGTGTCGTTGCTGAGATTGATTGGTGATTGCCTTTATTTGATTCTTGATTTAAACTTATGTGCACCGTGTTTTTTTACCTTTTATTGTTTTTTCTTGTGTGAATAGTTGAATAATAAGTCACACGGATGATAATGGAAGTGTGTCTATCTTTGGAAATGATGAGGAGGAACCCATAAAACATAGTGTAGCAGGATTTATTTGCCTACCACCCATGATAGGGAATGTTGTTTTTCATGTCACGAGCACGATGGTACACCTTCTTCAAATGAAGGGTTTTTTTGTGGGACATCAAGTGAAGATGCTTGCCACCACCTACAAAATTTCAGGGAAATTTGCATACCATTGAAGTTAAACAATATCAACCAAGAGTCAATAAGGCTAAAATTGTTTCCCTTTTATCATAAGGTGAAGAAACTATATGGATTGAGAAGCTATCCCAAGGGTCTATCACTTTATGCACTGAGCTTATATATGCTTTCCTTAAACAGTTGTTTCACTCTCACATGCTACAATTGAGGGATGAGAATAATATTTTTTGCCAATTATCAAGAAAAGCAATCCATAAAGTGTCGTTGATATTTTAAAAAATATTGCCTTGTGTCTCAATCATAGGTTATCAGATGTTTTTTTTATACAAATTTTTACCACTCTGTTTGATGAGGTCAACAAGTTTGTAGCAAACAACTTATCCATAGGTCCTATTATGGACTAACATATAATTTTGCAACCACTCTAAAAAACACACAACAATGGCAAGTCAGGCATGGCATACACGAAACACCGACCGTCATTTTGGTATAGCATCTATGAGTATGACAAATGATATTAGGAGAAGAGGAAGAAATAAATGAAGAAATGGCAAAAATGACAATGCAAATGGAACTTTTGGCCAAGCATCTGATGGGCACTAGAATAAAAAAGTGTGAATACAATTGGATCAGATGATCTGGTATCTCATGTTCCCTATGCATCATTTAATGAAGAGATGAAACATATTTCAAACCAAGGGATGGGTTCTCGACTAGGGTACCAATGCACCAACCAAGGTCCTTGGCGCCCTTGAGAAGAGAATCAAATTTGGAGAGATCGTGATGGCCAATGGAAAGATTGGGATGGGCAGTTCCATAAGAGAGATCATGAGAGAATGGGAAAGAGGTACAACCACCAAAGTTCAAACCCATATGTTCCTCTTTAAAAGGCCGAAGCTTCCCCCCAACCAATAATGTTTGAGTGACCTAATAAGTTTAAAAACTGAAGATATGTTGAACTATATGGTAAAGAGGGTCCAGTCAACAGACAATGGGTCAAGGAACTCAAAAGAGATGTATCAAATTTGTCCCAAACCATGAGCTCACCCTACTTTGATCAAGCATTTGAAATAATAAATGAAACATCTCCCAATGCAAATGAATCCAAGGGATAAAGGTACGCTTTCTAGAGACACTATTCCCAATCCTAAGAATGATGAACATTTTATGACAATAGCCACTAGAAGTTGTAAGCTTTTTGATAATGTAAATGTTGTACCCAAGAGGGTTGAGAGAGACAAATTGAATGATGGGTGAAGCTTAGTGAACCCATATCAATTGTGGATAAGGAAGATTCTAAGAAGGAGAACTTATGTCCGGAAGAAGAGAAGGAGGATGAGCCTCCTTGTGTGGTGGTTGATATAGGGGAACAAATAGGTAAAAACCAGTAAGGGAGATGTGCCTAAGTTTCCACCTCCATACCCTTAAAGGCTTAACAAGAAGGAGGACAACCAATTCAAGAAGTTTATCGATTTGCTTAACAAGTTGTCCGTGAAAATACTAATGGTTGATGCTCTCTTGCAAATGTGGGGGTATGCAAAATTCATGAAGGAATTATTGAATAAAAAGAGGGGGATTGATGTGGGAGTGATCAAGGTGTCACTACAATGTAGTGTCGTGATAGCAAATAATTTGGCTTCAAAGAGAAAAGATGTGGGAGCTTTTACAATATCGTGCACTATCAGGGTGTACATGTTTAACAAAGCATTGTGTGATCGGGGCATGTATCAAATTTATGCCCCTTGTTATTTTAAAGAAGTTGGGTATTGTAGATCCTAAAACAACGTCGATAAGGCTGCTTATGGTAGATTTCTCTATAAAGCGACCGATTGGGATTCCATTTTACATCTTGGCCAAAGTAGACAAGTTCATTCTCACGACTGTCTTTGTAGTGTTGGATTGTGTTTTTGATATTGATGTACCTATAATTTTAGGTTGGATTATTTCTTTCCACAGGGCTGTCACGACCTAAGATACCCCCTAGGTGTAACATAACGTATAGGACCCCGAGAGGCCCTACACAAGCCACTTAGCATGCATAGTCAAGATATAAGAACTTTAAAACATAATAAGAGAGAGAACATTTCAAAGTCTAAGAGTTTTTATCAAAGTAAAGCGGAAGTCTACATTTGTCTGATTTGCCATCTAATACATCAAGAGTGACCAGGACGTAACCCTGTCATCACGTACAAAATCTAAAAGTAATAAATGAATGAAAATTTTTAAAGTGTGGTCCTCGAAGCATGAGGACTCACCACAACTCTATATCTCTCAAGTGACCTCTAGCCACGAAATTGCGAACCCTGAATTTCTGACCCTACATTTGGGAAAAATATATATAGGAAAGACTATACGTTAGTACAAACATGTACCAATTATGATAACCATGCATAAAAGTATGAAATCATGCTTAAACGGACATTTTCATGCTATGCTAAGACCAAGTTAAAACGTAAGATAAAAGTTCAAAAACATAATTGTGATCATAGTCAATGCAAGTTAAATCATCTTTCAAAACACATATGAGATACTTTACAGATAACCTTGGTTCATTATTGTGGGTATTAGCCTTAACCAACATAGAGACCACGTGAGCTATAACATGGACCCCCGGTGTCTCTCAGACCGAAAAAGGTTGTCCTACTTGCCAAGGTAGGACCATGGTTCTGAGCTAATGTGGATGCACTTGCTAATTTCTATCTAGAAAATCATCCTATGGGGGCACATAGGTAAGGGATAAGGATATTGCTACTAGAAACCTGACCTCAACTCGGGAGAGCTTCCATCTCAATATCTTCTCGCTGCTAAGCGTAAATCCCACGGAGTAATTATTAATCTTAACTTTTCTTATCTTTATAAGACATGGGTATTCACCACTTCTCTTATCATAGGATAGCTCCTTAGAGAATGTGTGAGAAAACCTTTCACTGTCCATGATCTTTTCAAAATAACTTTTAAGGCCCATAGTCATTCAATTCATGCTAGATATGCTCCTAATACTAATGGAAATAGTTTTGAAATTGTGGTCTCAAATCATTGATGGGATATTCTGATAAAATACTAATCAAGACCTAATTTAGGAAAATAGCCCGAAAAGCATTGAGGGAAAATCTAGATGTCCTTTATGTCATGTGGCCAAGCTTCATAGAACATATAGACAATCTCATCTATAAGCTTTCTTGAGTAATAAACATACTTTCACGAACATGCATTATTTTCAATAATTCATAAGCTTCATCATATTTTCAAAGTCAGTGCATCTTTAAATTCATTTACATCAATTTCATAAAGAGAAGACGTGCATATTTTCATAATTTCATCTTTCATAGTTCAAGACCCACATTATATCACCATAACTTGGAAAACATGGGTTATGCATGGGTTCATGGGGATACATCATAAAATAATTGAATATTATCAATTCATGCTTGAAAGATCATAAAACAATCAATTAAATCAATAATTAAGAGGACCCATAACATAGAAGAAAAACACTAACCAAATTGGAGATTTCTAACTTTGTAAATTGGAGAATTTGGAAACTCCATAGAGCTCCATGGATGAAAACTATCATACCTTATTGCCAAAATCTTGACTTCAATGGAGGATTAGTAGGCTTTATCTTGAAACACTAGATTTCTTCTTCAACTTCTATAGAGAGAATTATTAGAGAGGAAGACTTGATCTTCTTTTAAAAAATTGAGAGAATGATCTTAATTGGAGAAATTTGGGGGTAAAAAAACTTATATAGGGGCTTAGGTGAATACCATTTTTTGGGGGTGCGTTTGGGGGTGCGGAATTCATGTTAAATGTAATAATACTTATTGTAATATTCTTCTGATAGTTGTTTTAATTTGAATATTTCTTTAATGCTCCATTTTTGGGGGTGCGTTTGGGGGTGCGGAATTCATGTTAAATGTAATAATACTTATTGTAATATTCTTCTGAGAGTTGTTTTAATATGAATATTTCTTTAATGTTATTTATGATATATTCTAGATATAACATATCTTGGGTTCTTAGATATTCATATAAATTATTTTTCATTAATTATTCTAATAGTTTTATATCTTCCATAGCTTTGGTCCAGTGTTGTAGGTATTCGTAATTCATTTTAATATGAGTATTATATTTCAAAATCATATATTTCAGGGTCTCAATCTAGTTCGTGTAAATCTATTTCATACCATTCTTGATTTAGTATATCTTCTGATTCGTAGTCATCAAATATTTTTTCCCATATAGTTCTTCTTAATTCAATTATCTCTATATTTTTGAGTATATATAAAATTAAAGTCTCATAACTTTTTATCATTTCATCATGCATATATGTAGTCATGTTTTTTTATTCAATGCAGTTTTTATTTTCAATTATTCCTTCCTATCATATTCCTAACTGATTAGATTCATATTAGCTTATTATGAACTAGATTATTTGTTTATCATGTTTTCCTGTCACTACTAGCATCGTACTTTAGCGGATATTTTCTCCTTATCAGCGCCTCAACTGTGTTTACTCCCCTACACGGCTTTCTTTGCCTACTGGTTTCAACTTTAGGATGGCATAGTATAGGAGTTTTCTCCCCGTTTCCAGTATGCTAATAAACTAGGAATCATGAACTCAAATAATTCTAATACATAATAACTGACATGAAATATATTCAATCATAATATGATATTCAGGAATATATGAAATTAGTTCTGCATATTTATTGAACAATATACCTTTGTCTCTTGCTTATCCATGATATCTGAGGGTTGCTCCATTATCTGTTGAATATTTTAAATATTTGAGAGTGTTTTTATGAAAGTTTGCTTCGTTTATTGAAGGCTTTCTTATTATGTTACATGTACATTCTTTATATAGACAATTCTAATCCTATATTATTCTCTATAATAATGCGTCTACTGTACTTTTTTTTACATGCTACTACTGTACACTTTATGACTTTCTTTACATTTGTCCTTATGCTACTATTTCTACTTTACACTTGTCTCCTACTTTACGACTTTACATCTTTACTATTTACTTTACTTTACAATAAGTCTACAATAGGACAAACAACTTTAAGACTTTTTTACAGCTGTCCTTATCTTCTTTTTCTTTTATCTTTTGTCTGCCATGATTATCTCTTCTTATCTCTTAGTCTTCCGTCTCTATCTTCTTTTATCTCATCATTCTAGCTGGACATCTGGAATCACGTTGTCTTCTCCATTACATTTTCAACATAAATGATCAGGGTATTTGTGTCCAACTAGTTTGCAATATCTGGTTAATAGTTCTGACGAAATAAATCTTGCTTTTAATGCTCTTGTCGTAGGTCTTTCTTCAGGTTTTAACAATGATAAAATCCATTTTTGGATTTCATCCATATCTAACTTCCTTAGCTCCCTTGAGTTAGCATAAATAATTAATTGATCTCTAGAATAGTAGCTCCATATAGCATTGCCATTCAAATAATTGTTGGCTAGTTCATGTATTATAGTTGATATACCAATTATTCTTTTATTGGCATAAAAACTAGATATCTCAATATTTGGTATTTCTGGTTGTGCTCCGCTGTCTTCTGGTATTATCATATCTTTGGTCAGGCATATCTTTACAACTTGAATCGGAGGTTTTATCTCCTCATGTAGTATTTCTGCTGTTGCGGTATAGAATTTTATATAAAATAAATTTCCTTTGGTTACTCTTTTGTATATAATAAATGCTTTGTATAATTCTGGTATACCGCTTAATTCTTCTCCATCGTAGGTATATGCAGTACTTATTAATCCATAATTATAACATGTTTTAACTAGGTTAGCATTGGTTTTTGGCTGTGCAATTAGCTTATTGTATCCTTGTAATTTCTGGGTTGTATAGTCTTGGTTTGGATCTTTTGTAGTGGTAGATCTGGGATTGAGGTTTAGGTAACTCTGTATTTTGTATATATTTTCGATGTATGTCCTTGTGATGTGGTTATACACCTTTTTCTCGTGTTGTAGGCTATATGCATACGTTGAAGTTTGTGGTTCTATGGTTAATGGATTTTTTGTTTTCTGTGTAAATGGTTTTTCAAATAGCTGATTTAAATTTGCATTCCGTTGTTTTTCAATAACTGGTTTCTTTGTACCTGCAGCTATATTTAAACAATCATTATGGGTTTTGAGGTGTTTCCCAACGTCACCTCTTAGCTCTGGATTTTTAAAGTCTTCCGATCGACTTAGCTCCGCATTTTTATAGTCATGATGCTGACTCGTACTAGCTTTAGACTTCAGATTATCTTCATTAGTCTTTAGCTTTTGTATCTCATTGTCCATACTATCCACTTTGATACAAAGTGTAGTAATGCTTTGAGTATCTCTTCAATTGTATTTTATTTCTCAGTTTGAGTAGCTTTGTCTTGATAAGTAATCTGCAATAACATTTTTGTCAGTTTTTATTACTTCAATAGTAAATGTAAAATTTAATATATTTAATACTAATCTTCTCATTTCTTTTGTAGTTACTGAATCCTGTATTTTTCTTGTTAGCCACCATTTTACTTGTGTGTTATCTGTCCTTATAATAAATTTGTTATATACAATATATGGTTCAAATGATAGTAAACATTTATACACTGAATATAATTCTTTCCTATTTATTTCCCATCGTATTTTTGTATTAGTAAATGTTCCTGAATAATATCTACAATGATGTTCTATTTTTTCTTTATCATACCTGTATTTTAGGACTCTTCCATAACTTTTTTTACTGGCGTCTGATTCTACTATTTATGTAAATTTTTTGTTTTCATCCGGAAAATATAGTTTAGGTAGATTCTTACATAATAGTTTTATTTTTTGTATTTTAGTTTGGTTTTTTTTATCAAACTGGTATTCTATGTCTTTCTTTAATTTTTTTTGTAATGGTTTTAGATTCTCTGCTAATTTTGGTATGTATTCTCTTACTTGATTCACTAATCCTAGAAATGATTGTAATTTCTTTTTTGTATCTAGTTGTTCATTTGAGTTAATTATTTTTTGTACTATATGTGTTTGCATTTTTATTACATTTTTATCTATTTGTATTCCTAAGAATTCTATTTGCGTTTTCATTATGTCTGCTTTCTTTTTACTTAGACTTATGTCTGAATATTCTATAATATGTATAATTTTTTCTAATAATCTTATATGTCCATCTTGTGGTTTGGAATATAGTAATATATCGTCAATATATACTATACAATTTTCTAGTTGTTTGAAATAGTTATCCATAAAATGTTGATATCTACCTGGTGCATTTTTATATACAAATGGTACTACATTCCATTCATAAAATCCTTGTGGTACTGTAAATGCTGTAAGTTTTTTAGATTCTTCTTCTAATTTTAAGTGGTAAAATCCTGATTTTCAATCAAATTTACTAAAGTAATTATATCCTTGTATTTGTCTTATCTTTAATATTTTATTTGGTATTGGGTAGTTATATGTTTTAATTTTTGCATTTAAATTTCAATAATCAATAACCATTCTACTTTTTCCTCTTCTTTGTTCACTATGTTTATTTACTATAAATGTTGGGCTCGTATGCTTACTATTGCTTTCTTGTATATACCCTTTTTCTAGTAATTCACTTTTATGTATCTTAAATTCTGTTAAATCATTAAAAATATATTTTGATGGTTTTTGGGTTATTATGATGTTATTATCAATTAGCTCAATTTTAACTTTTGTTTTATGTTTTTTCCATCCTTGTAAAGGATCTTCACTAAATAATAATTCTAACTTATCTTGGATTATTTTTACTTTATCTATAGAGAATATAATTAATTCTATTTTAGGGTCTTCTTCTTTTATATTTTCTAATTTTTGTGTAATTTTTTCACTTCCTTTTATCCATTCTGTTGTTTTTTGTTTTTTGTTATTTACTCTTTTTGCTCCTATTTTTTGTTTACATGGTGTTGTGAACCACCAGTGTGTTTTTGTTATTATATGTGGGTATAGTTTTTCTAAAAATGACATTCCTAATAGCATATCTTTTGTTGAAAGTTCGAAGTTATACATTTCTTCTATAGTTAATATGAAACGACCCCAAAAATGCCCGAAAATGTGCTTCGGAAACACCTATAATTGTAATTTCCATATATCTCAAAATCCGTGCATGATTTCGGAAATTCGACTTCATATTCTTATTCAGGGGATCAAATTGAGTGGGAAATGGGTCTAACCC